>JAVXUL010091812.1:0-22275 GCA_035590515.1 Trichilia minutiflora | reverse complement strand
GGACTATTGCATATGTGCATGTGCCTAGTGAGTTGAGAAAAAAATTAGATGATAAAAGCAACAAATGCATCTTTATTAGTTATGCTAAGAATTCTAAAGCATATAGATTTTTTCATCCTGTCAAAAATAAAATTGTTATCAGTAGAGATGTTATTTTTGACGAGTCTCAAGTTTGGGAGTGGAGTATGAAAGCAGGAGAAGCAAATCAGTCTATGCCATTGTGTGAAGATAGTGAAGTTGAAGACACAACTACAATTCTACAAGAACAAGCTCCTGCAATAGCAGATCTGCCAGAAATTGAAAGCTCTTCAGATGGAGAAGTTGACAGTGCAACAGAAGTCAGAATACAAAATTTATCTGATATTTATTCACAAACACATGCACTGTTTATGGATGAACCAATATCAGTCGATGAAGCAAAGCAAAAATAGCATTGGAGGAAAGCCATGCAAGATGAAATCAATGCAATTGAGAAGAATAAAACATGGCAGCTTGTCGAACTCCCAAAAGCCAAAGAAGCCATTGGTCTTAAATGGATTTTCAAGACCAAACTAAATCTAGATGGTAGCATTCAAAAACATAAGGCAAGGTTAGTTGCCAAGGGATATGCACAAGTTCCCAGAATTGAGGTGTTTGAAACCTTTGCACCAGTAGCAAGGTTTGAAACAATTCGAGCTCTTATTGCTGTGGCTGCATCAAAAGGATGGAACATGTATCAACTTAATGTTAAAACAACCTTCCTAAATAGAATTCTAGAAGAAGAAGTGTATGTAGAACAACCTGTTGGATGCAAGATATAAGGCAGTGAAAGTATGGTGTATAAATTAAATAAAGCACTCTATGGTGTATAAATTAAATAAAGCACTCTATGGATTGAAACAAGCCCTAAGAGCTTGGTACAAAAGGATGGATGATTATTTTTTGAAGAATGGATTTAGGAAAAGCATGAGTGAATCGACTCTTTATATAAAAAAAAGAAGAGATGAGTTTCTATGTTTATGCTTATATGTAGATGACGTTGTATATACAGGAAACTCAAAATCTCTCATTGAAGAATTTAGAGAGTCAATGATGAAGGAGTTTGAGATATCAGATTTGGGAGTGCTTAAATACTTTCTGGAAATTCAAGTTGAGCAGGGTAAACAAGGGATATTTATCAACCAAAAGAAGTATGCATTAGAGTTACTGAAGCCGTGCAAAATGGAGGAGTGTAATCCAGTTTCAACACCAATGTGTACCAATGAAAGGCTGAAAATAGATGTTGGTTCAGGTGGCATAAATGAGAAGCAATACAAAAGCTTGGTGGGAGGTTTATTGTTTCTGTCAAACACACGACCTGATCTGGTGTTTGCCACTAATTGTGTTGCAAGGTTTATGCATAACCCTTCAAAGATCCATTGGGTGGCAGTAAAACGCATACTAAGAGATGTGAAGGGAACTGTAGAATTCGGACTGTTGCATAAGAAGAATGGAGTAGCAAGATTAGAGAGCTACTCTAATAGTGATTGGGGAGGATGCATGGAAGATCGAAAGAGCACAAGTGGCTTTGTCTTCAACCTAGGTGAAACAACTATAGCATAGGGCACAAAAAAACAAGAATGCACAGCCTTGTCAACAACAGAAGCTGAGTACATAGCAACTACTACCGCAGTAGCTCATGTTATATGGTTGAAAGGAATTTTGAAAGAACTTAGGGAGAGTTGTGATTATCCATGTATACTTTATTGTGACAACAAATCTGCTATAACCTTGTCATTAAATCCTATTCACCAAGGAAGATCAAAGCACCTTGATATAAGATATCATTTTATTCGTGAGAAGGTTGACAAGAAAGAAATTCAGCTGCAGTACGTCAGTACCAAAGACCAGCTTGCAGATTTATTCACAAAACCACTGCCAATGGACCAGTTTAAGCTATTACGAGAAAAACTTGGAATGATGTCTGGACTTGGATCAAGGGAAAGTGTTGAACGTGTCTAGTAAGTGATCCAAGTCACCAAAGAGAAATTTTTTTCTTTCAGTTTTATGTGTTATATTAGTGGTCATGTTTTCTTATTTATTAGCAAGCATTATGTGAGACATTATTGTGTTTAAACTATGTTTTCTATGAAAGAAATTAATTCACCAATACAGACGTTCTTCTTTGTGTTCCTAGCTCTACAATAATAGGCAATATTCCCTTCAATTTTACACGAATTATACACCAATTATAAGTGATAAAACAATAAAACAAGAATAGTATTACAATGCTAAATGTTTAAAGAAATTTGACATACCAGGTGTATGGACAAAAGGATCCCAGATGCAGGGGTCCTCTTCCCGCTTTATTAGTCATGCCTTCAACTTGATAGGCTGATGACGCAGTTCCAAACACAAACCCTTTCGGAAAACTTTTTCTGCTCATCCCAACTGTGTCGAAGAATCCGTTCTTCCAGTCTTCTCTCGCATTTTGTTCAACTGCATGAGCTGTGTATACAAAAGCGATGAGAGCATAAATGCTCAGAAAAGTAGCTGCTTTCATGCTTTCTCAGTACTTTATGAAGAAATAGAGAAATGGGATCATTTGATAGCACGTCTATTTCACTATTTAGAGAAAAAAAAATTATTGACATTTTCTGAATAGAAATTCGAATGTTGATGAGGATGATAGAAACAAATCTGAATGCTGTTAGCTCTATTGGGGAAGAATCATTATAGATCTTTTGAAGATAACGAATTTACATATAACTAATATATATGAAAGTACTTATGATAAGTGCTTTGAATTCAAAAATAACCCTTTTTAACTGAAAATTAATTATTTTTAATTGAAAAATAATTAGGACAGATTTTATCTTATGACATTGAATTTGCTTTTAATTCTTATTAGAGTGGATTATTTGACACTAATTGAAATTGCTTGGGAGGTAGAAGATTTTTCCCGTAGTTTAAAAGGAAATATAAGAAGCAAAAGATACCGATACCGATTCGCTTTGGCCCTCATAATTTAAGTGCTAGTCCTCGAAAGTGGTATGCTTAGTAAGGCTTATCCCGAGAATTAGTCAAACAAAGCTGACCTAGTTGGCATTGTTGGGATACTCCGAATTTAAGCAAAAAAAAATCCATTCAGTTTAAATGACAATCAATGACTGTGTCAACTTAATCAAAATTCAACACAACCTACAGATTGATACAAATATGATAAACGTACTAAAAGCCAAAAGGAATATCAAGTTAGGTACATAGTCTTGAGTTGTTTTACAATAATAATAGTATACAGAATAAATTTGATCAGCTGTAAGACTCAGCTACTAATATTATTTTTTTGGGTAATAACAATTCAGTTCCTGAGTTTTGACAAAATAATGAAGTAAAATACACTTTGACTATTTGTAAAAAATATCTAAAGCAACAAATTAATCTTGACTTTAGCTTATTTTATAATTTTCTATAAATCTTTACAGGAATTAAATTTCTACACTCAAGAATTGATTTATTGTTTTACCAAATTTTAGGGATTAAATTGTTATTATCTCAGTAATAATTTGATGAGCGGCTGTAAGAAAAGATTGGGAGAGGAGAAAATAATACCTTACATAGTAAATCATTCATAACACTAGAGATAACTGAAAATTCATGTGTATATTTTAAATAATTATAAAAACTAATCATTAAATAATAAAATTTCAGCCTATTAACAACCACTATTCTGCCTAAAATATGCTTTCGGGCAAAAGTTATTGGCTTCTATCATAAAAGCTTAAAAAAACTTTAATCTATTCAGGGGACAACGCATCCCACTTACAGACCCAATAATGAATCCTAAAACAACTCCAGAAAAATTAGACCATAGGGCAGTTCCTTATTTTCTGAGGATTCATTTAGTGCATCGTGATTATCAGTTTTTGGTTGATGAGTACATGAACGCTGTACAATATCACCACACAATCCTGGATTTCCTTCAAAGCTGGAGCTTGGAAAAGTATGAAATTGACCTGCTTCGGGTATGTTTCCTCGAAGATCATTGTCTGCAACACTGAATGAAGATGAGAAATTGAGACCAACAAACGACTGAGGGATTTCACCATGTAGTTTGTTTTCAGATAAATCCAATCCTTCTAAGTTTGTTAGTTGAGATATTTGATGCGGGATTTCGCCAGAGAATTGTTGAGGCTAAGATCAAGAAAAGCAAGAAATTTCAATCTGCCAATTTGACCTGGAATGCTCCCTGTTAGCTTTGTATTTGATCTCTTCCAATGCCAGTGCCGCCATGCTGTATAACTCCTTGGGAAATTCTCCGGAAAAGAGGTTATAAGATAAGTCCATGTAAAACAAGTTTCGCAAATTCCTAATCATCCTGGAATTGAACCAGTGAGTTGATTTGATCCCAAGTCCAGAATCTGTAGCTTCTTAAGCTTAAAAATCCAGGCTGGGACTTGACCTTTGATGTCACAATCGCCTATACACAGAACTTCAAGATTTTGAAATTCGTCTGAAGCTATTGTTATTTGTTTTTCATCTGGCATTGCTTCATTGAAGAAATTCTTACAGATAAGGACATACCTGAGATTCTTCAAGCCCATCAAAATCCTGATAGTTCCAATAATATTAGTGAAATTGTTGTTTGTAATTGAAAGGTAAGACAAAGATTGAAATGCAATTATCACAGGTGAAATTTGACCCTGTAGCTGGTTGACAGAAAGGCGAACTGCAGTAAAAAATTTACATGAAGTAAGTGTAGGGAAACTACCTGCAAAAATATTGTTACCGAGGTCAACTGTGCGCAGATTGAGAAGCTTAGAGAAATTATATGCTGAAAGATTTCCTTGAAGCTGGTTAAACAGTAAATTCAATGTGACAAGGTTACTGCAATTCGTAATAGATTGAGGAAGAAAATCAGATAAATAATCTGTGTGAAGCAATAAAATTTTCAAGTTGGTGAGTTTTCCAATATCTTTGGGGATAAGACCACTCAATTTGTTAAGAGTAAAGTTGCAAAATCCTGACATGTAAGGTTGACTAGGCCATCGCTGATGGCTCCAGAGAGTTGATGAACAGGTAAAGAGATCTCTTCAAGTGATCTCGCAGCATAAATGTCATCAGGAAGTGAACCTGAGATAAAAATAAAACCTGCCCGAAAAGTCAGCAGTTTGGAGCAATTTCCTATTCCAGGAGGAACTTGACCAATAAAATCATTATGGGAAAAATCCAGGAGCCTGAGAGAACACAAAGATATATTATTCCGGGCAAAGACAAAGTAAGGGATATGGCCTGTGAAAAAATTGTTACTGATACTAAAACTGATCAAACTTTCGGCCAGCTGAAAAAAGGATGACGGAAATTCCCCAAAGAAAGAGTTGTAACTCAAATCAAGAGTTTCAAGCAGAACTAATGAAGGATAGAAACTGATGGGGGGAAAACCTGAAAGGCGATTATTGGCAAGATGGAGATGAGAGAGTTGAGTCAAATTCCAATAACCAAAGAGATTCTGCTAGTAAGGCCTCTGCAAGGTAGCCATAGATGACTAACACGACCACTTCCATCACATTTGATACCTTCCCAGAAGCAGCAATCAATGGAAGAAAACCAATTCAATGGAGGAAAATCAGAAGATACATTGAAATTGAGAGACAGGAGAGAATCTCGATCGAAGTGATTGCAGGCTTGATGAAGAGAGGGAGAGCATGAAAGGACTATTAATGCAATGATTGAAGCCAAGTTCATCATTTGATCTCTTCTTCTATGTTCCAGGCTGCGTGGGGATTTCTTGGCTGTCTCATAACAAAAGAGAAGAAAAGACAAGTGGGTATAGTAGCTAGAAAATGAAGAAAATGTGGAATAATTTAGCAATTAATTATGCGTCATTATTTTTCATTTTCAAACTTCTTGGTAAAATTATAATAGTACTTTACTTGCAAATCAACTCAGAACAATTGCTATTTTAATAAGTCGTGCCTCACAAGAATATATGAATCTTTTAAGCTAATGAATATAAAAAATTATTTCCTTCCTTCCTTGTAAAGGGGGGGAAATTTTTCGAAATATTACTGTAATAGTCAAAGACAATTTAAACATATATTTCTGTTTCACCAACAAAATTTAAAAAAATGAAATTTTCGTAATCAATTTTAATTTAATGTGATTCTATGTTAATATTGGTTCTTTATTTCAGCAGTCGGTCCATTAATACTCTTTGGGAGCCATATTAAAATGGAAAAAATAATCTGTCCAAATTTCATATAAATTCTACATGTAGATACTTACCTACTAAGGTAAGGAGCCAGTCTATCAAGAGGGAACTTTCCAAAGATTAATTCAAAGCATTCAACAGTAAATTGCAAAACTATTGACATCATGAGAAAGATATATATTTTAACCCCAAAATTTGACACATTGACCCCAAAATTCAATATATCATATATTTCAACCCTACGGGCTTAAAGATATTCACTTAAACGTCAGCTTAGAATTAATTTTGATAAAATTGTTGCATTTACTGTTGCAGCTCTCTTGAATGACATGAGAAATGATGCATATACTGTTATAATTATCATAATATCTTTATTCAAGTGATGGTCTAGATTTCGGAGTTTGCCATATTTTCTTAAATAGGACAATAACATTTTGGTTTTTGAGGTTTGTCAAAGCAATATTTAAGGACTAGTCTAACAAAATTAATCACTGAGAATTGCCAAGACAACAAATTATTCCTACTAAATACTTTTTAAAAATAATTTAGTTTTAATAATGTAAAAGGAAAATTGAAAGAAAGATATTCTGCTCACATAATATATATTGAAACAGAGACATACACATATATACAAGAAGAGACCTATAATTCTGCAATTCTAGTCCTATAATTTTGCTTTTCTAATATAGATAATTATAATATTTACTCCATGAATCTCGGGATACAATTGACTTTCCTAACACTCTCCCTCAAGTTGGAGAGTGAATATCAAGAACTCCCAACTTGTGTTTCATTGTAGAAAAAGTATCTTTCCACAAAGGTTTGGTGAATACATCTGCAAGTTGTTCACCCGAAGGAACATATTCAATTGAAATCAAACCATCTTGAATCTTGTCACAAATAAAATGACAGTCCATCTCTATATGTCTAGTTCTTTCGTGAAATACTAGGTTAGACGCAATATGCAGAGCTGTTTTGTTATCACAATACAACAAGGCTGGTTTTGGATACAATATCCGCAAATCTTTCAACAATGATCGTAACCAAGACAACTCACAACATGTACTAGTCATAGTGATAACTTGATTTTTATCAAGTTATTTCTGCTTGGTTAATGCTATTTTTCATGTGAATTCTGGTGTGTTTTTATGTTTTTGTGAGTTTAATTGTGTGTAGATTGCAAGAGGAAATTTTGTGTGATTTTGTTTAGCTTAAAGTTGCATTGCGCCAGTTCCCCCGATGCAACAGATTCTAGGAAATTGATTTCATGATGCAGCGAATTCTGGAAGTCTATTTCTATGATATAGCAAGATATCTCTCGATGTAGGAAAGATAGAGTTCGATGTAACGGGCGTGTCCTCGATGCAACAAGAGCCAGAACCTAGTTTTTGGAAAATTTCTTCCCTGCATCAGCACGAGTGCCCAATGCAATAGAAAGAAACCCGATGCAGCGAGAATTTGCGAGAATTTTCTTTTTAAGTCGAACTTTTAAATTTTTATTATAAATAGAGTGCCTACGGCTTCGTGTTAGAGGAGGATGATCGTCAACACTATTGGAAGAGAGAGAAACATCATACTTTGCATAGAATCCAAGAAAAACACAAGAAAAGTGAAGAGAAAGAAAGACAAAAAACCAGTTTGAAGAAACAAAACTGTGACATCTTGAGTTTGCTATTTTTATTGATCTTCACTAGAATCTCAATGACTATATATTCTATATTTCTTGTGTATTCCTTGAACATCATGAGTGGCTAATTCTTTTCATGCTTAGGGGATAAAAGAAATTCTTGTGATCTTGTTTTAGATTAATGAAGTTTTATTCATAAATTTATTTGTGTTCCTTGCACTGAAAGCTTTCTTTTTAACTGGCCATTAGATTGAATGATTTTAGATGTATATTTTTTGGACTTGAAAAAGGGAGAAAAATATACTTCCGAACTAAGGAAACGCAACCTAGGAGTTAATATATTGGAAGATGATTAACAACTAAAGAGCCAAATTAGGTTGGATCTCAATGAGTGATTAATTAAACTTGACTGAATATGAATATTGATTAAATTTATTAATCACATTGTTTCGTTAAAGTTTCGCAAGAGAGAATGAAACAATATAAGAACCTAAACTAATAGATTTCGGTAAGATTAATTAAGCCAAAACAGTAGACAAATATAATGAACAAGAGTGAATTCAACCCCTCTAAGCCAGTTATCATCATATTTATCCTCATCACATAGCATAAATTTTAGTTTCGTAGTAGTTGTTAGAATTAATTTATTCTTTTTGTTAGTCTAAATAATATTCGCCATTCCAATTGTAGTAATCAACGTGTTAACAATTATTAATCCTCGTGGGAACAATATCCTACTTTCTTTTACTATAAAACTCAATATTGTGCGCTTGCAGTTTTTCACATTTGATTTTGTGTATTTATTTAAACGATGAACGACAGGAAAGAGAGTTGGTAGTTTGATTTTCGAGCTCACGCTTATACTCGATTTCATAATCATAACCAAGGATTTTTGAGAGCCATCGAGCTTGTGCTGGAGTAGTAATACTTTGCTCAAGTAAGTACTTAAGGCTCTTTTGGTCAGTACGGACTGTAAATGGTTTGCCCAAGAGATAAGGACGCCACTTCTGAATTGACTTGACAATGGCCAACATTTCTTTTTTATAAGCAGACAATAGCAAGGCTGATCCTTTCAAAGCTTCATTGAAGTAAGCTATGGACTGATTATTCTACGACAAAACTGCTCCAATTCCAACTCCACTAGCATCGCACTCAATCACGAACCATTAGGAAAAATCTGGAAGGCTTAGGACTGGTGGTGATGTTAATGCTTCCTTTAACCTTTTGAAGGCTAGTTCAACTGCATTGTTCCATTTAAATCCTTCCTTAGACAGGAGTTGAGTTAATAGGGCCGTTATGCATCTAAAATACTGAATAAATTTATGATAATATCTCGTTAGCCTAAGGAAACCACGTACTTCTTTTATTGTAATGGGTGTTAACCAATTAAGAATAGCTTGTATTTTTACTGGATCTACAGCCACTCCCTGGTCCGAGATGATATATCCCAAATAATCTACCTGGGAAACACCGAACTTGCATTTTGTTTCTTTGGCAAATAATTGGTTAGCTTTTAAAATAGTGAGGACTATTCGAAGATGCGAAAGGTGATCCTCCTATGTTCGTGAATAAACTAAGATGTCATCGAAGAAAACCAAGATGAGCTTTCTAAAATATGGACAAAAAAGATCATGCATGAGACTTTAAAAGGTGGAGGGTATATTGGTTACGCCAAACGGCATGACGATGAACTCATAATGCCCTTCATAAGTTTGAAAAGTTGTTTTTGGGATGTCTTCCTCCTGTACCCAAATTTGATGATACCCTGCTCTTAAGTCCATCTTGGAGAAAAATTTGGCACCATAAAGTTCATCCAAGAGTTCATCAATTACTGAAATTGAGTATTTGTCTTTGACTATGATACGATTCAAAGCTCGATAGTTAACACAGAATCGCCAATCACCATCTATCTTCTTGACAACGGGTGATGAGAATGGACTATTATTGGGCCTTATTAATCCTGATTATAGTAATTCTCTCACCATCTTCTCTATTTCGGCTTTTTGATAATACAGATATCGATAGGGTCTAACACTCACTTGTTCTGTGTTTGGCCGTAGAGGAATGCGATGATCGTGTAACCTTTTTGAGGGTAAGATAGTAGCTGGTTTGAACACTTGAGAGAACTTATTTAGAAGGTGGGTTATGTCAGATGACTGGGAATTCAGTTGGGTGATATTAGAGGAGGATAAGATTTGGAATAAGAATCCTATACCTTGGATATAATTGAATTCTTTATCGGATAAAGCTTCTAAAGTAGCACCCTTTAGACCTTGAAACGTGCAATACTTTCCTTCTTTTCTATAGGTCATCGGCAGCTGCTTGTAGTCCATCTCGATTGGTCCAAGGGTCTCAAGCCATTGTACTCCTATAACTAATTGACAAGCTGCAACAAGTAACACATAATAGTCAGTAATGATGGATTTACCTTGGATGTAAATGGTGAGAGCCTAACATAACCCCATGCATTCTATCTCTTCTCAGTTGGCTACCATGACCTTAATTTTTTTTTCCCGAATAACAGGTAATGTATGTTTATTAACTATGACCTCGTCAATAAAGTTGTGAGTGCTGCCACCATCTATGAGTACAGTCACATTTTTATTTCAAAGCTTGCCCAGCACTTGAATTGTTGCGAATGGTTAGCTTCAGAGATTGCATGAAAAGAAATCTTAGGCATAATCTCTTGGTTGTCAGCTCTTGCTTCCTCTTCTTCATCTTTGTCAACGTTTGATTGATCTTTCTTTTCTATCATGAATAGTTACGGGCGTTCACAACGATGACTTGGGAAAAACTTTTCATCATAATAGTAACATAAACCTTTTTCTCGTCGCTCTCTAGCCTCTTGATTAGTAATTCGTCGGAATGTGGCTGGGTTAGCAATTGTATTTCGAATTCCTTGCTGAATAGGTGGGGGGCCTAATATTCCAGGGACAACGTTGGAGCTTCTTGTTGTTGTGGTTTGAGAGCGACTGGGATAATTAGTTTTCTTCTGAAGTTGATTTCGCTCCTCAACTAGTTGAGCAACTCCAATAGCATCTGCTAGCATCTTGGGTTGTTTAATTTTGACGTCTAAACAGATGTCGTCTCATAGTCTTGCAATAAAACAATCCACAAGGAATGACTCAGGTAAATCATCGACTCGATGAGAGAGTTTCTCAAAAGCTTTTTCATAGGCTACCACATTGGAAGTTTGTCGAAGCCGTGTGAGAGCTTCATAGGGATCCTCATAATCTTTGGGACCAAAACAAAAGAGGACTGTTTTTGTGAATTCATCCCAATTTTGTGGTCCATAAAATTTGATGAACCATCGATGCCATTGCAAAGCTATACCCTCAAAGTGGAAGGAACTTGTCAGTCAGGAATGATGTTTTTAAATTCAAAATATTGTTCTGTTATGTAAATCCAGCCGATTGGGTCTTCTCCATTGAATTTTGGGAACTGTAACTTGAGATGGGGGTAGTGGTCATTTGGTGTGTTAAAGTCTTATGGTATTTGAGGAGTGGGATGTTTCTACTTGGTAAAATGGGTTGACTTCAGCATGGCCAATATTGTTAGTTCGAGATACTCTCAAAGCCTGCAACTCAATTAGTACTGATTGTAGGGTAGCATGGATTTGATCAAAGTTAGACTCATGTCGAGTCAATGCTTCATTGACATCATTGCGAAACTCAACACTAGTTCTTCTACGAGTGTCCATTGTTGGAACCAAGGACCGGCTCTGATACCAATAATACGAATTAATTTAAAGAAAAGGAGATGTGCAGAAATGAGTTGAGAGAAAGAGAAGGAAGTTGCAAAACTACAGAAGAATTGAGGAAGACAGATACCAATCACTTGTACTGATCATAACTTAGACTATTTATAATAGTCTTACAAGAGTAATGTAACAACTACGTTATAAATATGGAAAAATGAAGACCAGTTCTCTTGACACATCTGCACACTAACAAAAGAAAACAAACATCTAAAGACTAGTTCTAACTAGCTTATAAAGTGAACATAAAACAGATCACGTAGCTTATTAAGTGGAGTGGACATAAAACAGATCACGTATTGCATGGCACATATAACGTATCATAATTCTAGGGTCAGCAAAAGCATTAAAGCAAGCCTGCAATCAATTTCTCAAAAGGTCATCAGCACAGCTCCTACAGACCTTGCTCTACCAACAGAAACTGAAATTTGTTCTCAAGAACAATAGATACCAAGAAAACATAGTAAAAAGTTGTCAAGAAATTGATGGAATGAGAATACCTTTCTCGGTTTGGAATGGGCACACGACGAAAAGACCAAAAGGATGATAAGATGAAGATACTCTTTAGAAACGAAACTATCATATCACATATTAGGAAACAAGTTCATAATCTCAAGAGCTGCATAGCATAGGAAACAGGGAAAACCTAGGCTAGTTACACCACTTATTACTTAGTGTACAGGGCACAAACCAGATGGAAAAGCTACTGACTTATACACCATAGTTACAGGATAATATAAGAATCAAGTTAGATTAGAATATCTAACATGTCATCTACACCATGAAACTTAAACTAATCATATAGCCAACACAACCTCTTCTTTATCTTAATCACATCCACAAACACAAACAGTCGAACAAAATTCTTTTATCATATCAACACTTATACATGTTACAGAAAATCTCTGATTTAAAGAACCTAGGATTATATTTGTTCCCATATCATAAATCCTGGTCTTCAATTAAATAATTCGAAGTAGCAAACCTACCTGTGACCCTCTAATCTTCGCCACATTCAAGCCTTACTTAACTGCAACAATCTAATCTTAATGTAGTCTACAGCACCAGTGTTATGGCATCCGGAAAACAATTTTCTTAATGCTTCAGAATACTACATCAGTTTCCATTCAAAACATTGAGCAGCTTTACCAAATATTGTCCATTCAAAAACCTCTAGAATTTATATCATCCAGAACAAAATTTCTTCAATGGTCATTTCAGTGGCATCAACTTAAGTAATCTCATCCTACAGCCAGCCAGCGGAAAAGAACTAATTTAGAAAAGCCAAATACAACATTGTGCTTTAAAAAGCTTCAGGCCAGTGCTGAAGATTAGTTTTGTACAGAGTCTATGTTAACATTGATCAGAAAATTCTGAAGTACTTAAAAGCATACTGCTAACATTAGAATGGGAACAATAAAATATCAGCAGTGTTTCCCAACCTCCCAATAAATGCCAGCAAGATTTCAATTTCAAACATCTGACAACATAAACAAAAACAAAAACACTTTCTAGTAACATACTACTGCAAAAGAAAAACATTTTATTTGTTCAATTTTCTAACTAGAAAAAGAGATACACTTGACTAAATCCTAATGACTATAAATTTCAAGCAAAACCTTCAACCAAACGTGGCTTCTCACTTTCTCCGTTGTTCTTCTCCTCTTCTTTGCCACCATTTTCCCCTTTCTCTCCTTCCACACAACCACCGCCCTCCGCCACTTCACCGCCAGAAACCACCACCCTATCACCCTCCTCCACGTCATCGCCGCCGCCCACCACTAACACCTTATCTGCACCCTCCTCCACGACCCCACCACCCTTCACCACCTCACACGGCCCTGGCACATCCCGAAACCCGCCGACTCCCACTACGATGTCGGCCGCATCCTTAGCCGTGGGCCACGGGTCGTTCACGCACTGTCCCGGTTCCTCGACCTCATCATCTTCGTGGAAGAATGAGGTGGTGCGTGATTTCACGGCTGAGGCGGCTTTGAAGAAGGCTTCTTTGATGGAGTCCGGTGGCAGAGCGCAGTCTTCGAGGCCGGCGTCTTCAAGCCGCGGAGGGAGGATCGTACCTAGTAATCTTCCGGTTCCTTCTTTTGTAGCTTCCATGAATCTTGACTTGCAAAAAACAAATTGAAACAAAATAAACCACAAAAAGAAGAAAGAATAACCTAGAACAGAACAAGAAACGGAGCAAGATTGGGTCTGAAACGAGGCCTAACAGGAACTCGAGTTCGGTCTCTGTGTTGGAGATTTTAACAATCCAGTTTGGCAATAGAAGGTTTTAGAAAGTTACGTGGCATAAAGGAGATATACCCACGTGTCCACATTTTCACTGTGTTCATAGGATCTCGTTTGAATTATTATTTATATTTTTATATATAATAAATACAATGTAAATCACAGCAATTTTTTATCCATGAGACATAATTTTATACCAATTTTTATAAAATTACACGAATACAAATCACTTCGATTTTATTTCAAAGTTATCTTTATTTTAAAAATATTATCAATAAAACATAATATGCTTATTTATTATTTATTTTAAAAATAATTATTTGTTAAATATTTTTATAAAAATAAAATAAAATAAATCTAGGCATCAAACTAAGAACAGTTGTTAACCACCCGCCATCTGCCATTCTTGCCATCTTTATCGTCAACCGAACCTATAAAATGACACTTACAGCGACACTGACCAAACTCCGACGAAATCTTGCTGCAATGGGTCGTTGAGTTGCTGAAAATAGTGCTACCGAATTCCAGTCAAATTCAGCTATTTGGCTAATGGTACCGAACACAAAACAAGTCCAGAACGACTAAATAATTGTTCTGTGTTTGCTAAAAATAGCTATTCTGTATTTGGTTGGCTAAATGGTCGGCTAATGGTATCTGGGCTTGATAAAATCTTGCTGCAATGAATAGGCCATTCTTGCCATCTTTATCATTTTTTAAAATAAAATTAAATTTTTACTTAAGTGTTTTTTTTTTGAGAATATCTCAAATGTTATAAATTTTAAAATTATAATTAAAAAAAAAGTATAACTTTTTCTTATTTTTATTTACTTTAACAACAAAAAACTTACAAACAAGAGTAAGAAAATTAATTTTTAAATTAAGACTATTAATTTGTCATTTTTTACCGAATAGCGGTATCAATATCATTATTTCTTTTTTCTATTATTATAATATAAAAAAATTTTAATTTTTTTTCTCTTATGCTCATTGTACATGAACCAGTAGTGATCCCATGAGCTAAATTTATGCAGGACTTTTCCTTTATAAAATACAACTAAAATTCTATTTTTTTTAAAAAAAAAAAGATTGATGCATAATTCTATTTTTTCAAAAAAAGGTTTATGCTTGATGATATTTTACGGATACATTACAAATATATTTAAAATTAAATTAATACAAAATAAAATTGCAAATAATAAAAAATACTAATCTATTGAACTATCTTGAATTAAAAATTTATGTGGAATTTGAATAAAATCTTTCAATAAGGAATGTCTCAATATCATAAAATGAACATCTCTACTGCATTTACATAGCCATTTAATGAAATTCAATCAAGGCAAGAAGATATACAGCAAACACTATTTCAAAAACCCTCAACTAATCAGAATAGTCCAAATCCATCCTCCCAATTCCCCTCAACTGTCCATAAAATATCAAAGCAGCTGCTGGATTTAGTGGATCAAAAAGAAAAAGGAATTTTCCGATTTGGATAATTTCATTCAGCCGAGTTTCTAAGTGTTAGAACTTTGAGAACTGAAGAAAGCATAAGCTTATTTTACTATTCCCTTCTTTCTCCAATGTTTGATCCAACGACACCCATCATCAGAAGGCAGGACCCCCTTTTCTTATTTATTTCTGAATATCTTACATATGGGATGTATTCATAGAAGGTGAAATGAAAAGGCGTGGGATCAATAAAATGAAGATTTACCCAGAAAATGGACATAAAAATTGTCAAGAGTTTTGACTGGTAACATTGGTGTCTTTCTTCAGTTTTTGAGATTCAATCTCTTGGGTTGTTGGACGATCGTCAGTACTTGAGCTAGATGGGTTCTGACCATAATCACTGGTTAGCTCACTGCAGTCACTACTACCGTGATCTACACTTTCTAGCGCAATCCTTTTGAACTTCTTCATGTCTTCCCTGTACTGCATAGAGCTATAATCTGAGCTTCCATACGAACCATATATAGTGCTGTGTCCTGGTGTGATGCCCTCATTCAGCTCATCCAGAGGCATATTTCCTTCCAAAGCTCGAATTATCTGCTTGTAATAGTAGTTAGGTTTATTAGCCATTATAGGGTGTAAGACCTTACATTTCAAACAGACACAACTTTTGCTTGTCAGAATGTCAAATTGGAATATCTGCCTAGTTACTCAGTATTAGGATCATATATTGGTTACTTTTGAACTGGTCAACTTTTCAATGGGCTGAAATTGAGCCTAAATTTTGGTCATTTAATGAAACATAAGAATTAGCTTGCTTAGTAAGCCCTTGAATTCAAACTAGGGAAAAGACTGAGACCATTCAATTCCAAGTACAGGTTCAACTCAAAAATTGAAGTTAGTGTTAAATCTAAGTATATAGCTCTTGTTGGAATTACCTGGCTCATTCTTGGCCGAAGCTTTGCAGAATGACGTATGCAGGCAGCAGCACAAGCAGCCATTCGAGCCATTTCAGCAGAATCGTACTCCTGTAACCTTGAATCAGCAACAGCATCAAACTTACCATCTACCAGGGCTTGTGCAAGCAATGGTTTTGCCTATAATCAATAAAAATTTCTGTTATTTTTTCTAGATAAACACTTTTGACCAAATAAGAGACTAACAGGACCTAGAAAGGAAAAATATCACCTAGCCATAACCACAAGCTTTTTAAAAGATATAGCACATGATTTATTTGGCCATGCCAAACAGATGGAAGCTCATGAAATAGATTACATACCCAGTCAACTAAACCTTCATCGATGAAAGAATTATTTTTGTCAAAAGGTCGAAATCCAGTAATCAACTCCAGAAGCAGGACACCGAAGGAGAAGATGTCCGACTTCTCAGTAAGCTTTCCAGAGGAGGCATATTCTGGAGCCAAGTAACTGTGTTTGGTGAACGTGCATCAGAAGTGACATAGAAGTCCATCCAAAAATGAGGTAAGTAACAGCAGTTGGAGATCAGAAAAGGGCACTCATACACAAATAATGCAGAAAAGATGTATTTTACCCAAAAGTTCCCATGACCCGAGTGGAGACATGAGTATCAGTATCCAAAGAATACTTAGCAAGTCCAAAATCTGCCACCTAAGCAAAATGATACAGATTCATTTATCATGAGAGTTAACATCATAACATGCAATACTTGAGAACTACATTAAAAAGAATTGCTCTCTTATAGATTAACAAGCAATTAACAATAAATAGTATGTTTCACAAAGCTTTAAGACAATATTTTTTTCATAATGTCTAACGACTTGAAGATCTTAAGATAAAATTTGTTGCCAAATTACTTATCACTATTACTTCATGATTCTTTCATAGCATGAAGGATAATTTCGTTTTCAAACAGAGGGACTCTCCACCAACTGATACACTTGCTCATTCAAAAGCCATGTAGTACTTCACAGAAAGATTTTAGTTTACAAATTTGTGATGAGCCTAAAACATTTTGAGAAGAAACAAGAGCTTCTGTTCGCTGTTGGAAGGTAAGGATGTCAGGGAAATTGATGTATAAAACTATGACTCAAATGAAATTTTCACGAAAAGCCAACCAAACACAGAACAACTACAACTCCAGATAAAGTAAAAAGAAAACAAAATAATAAAATATGAATGTTTCCACATATGTGAGAGATCAATAAGTCTAAAATAATGTAATAAATTAAATATACCATATATCTTACCTTTGCCTCAAAGCTATGGTCAAGAAGGATATTAGATGACTTGATATCACGGTGTATAATCTTGGGATGACCTGAAAATGGTTTACCTCAAAAGGAGTGAAACCTAGACCTTAAAATTTTCATAAAGTTTAAAATGTGAAAGCAGTTTAAAAGAATACTCACAGTCTTCATGCAGATAGGTCAATCCTCTTGCTGAACCTAAAGCAATTTTCATTCTAGTTGGCCAGTTCATAACAGGTCTCTCCTTTCCTGAAATGATATAGACCAGAATGTATAATTTAAGATGCACACAATTTATAAACTTCTTGAATGCAAGCTGTGATACCATATAGTTATATAATACATTTCAATCAAACTTCTGATAAAAGCTCTTGGGTCATTAAAGTATTATTCAACAAGTATCCAAAAGGTCAATAGATTCAAAAATAGACACCAACAGATGAATCACTAATTTTTCTAATTTTCATGGTTAAACCTAATAAGATGGTCCATTCCTTTTAGGTTGGTTCATAATTGACAGCACTTGTAAGCCAACTCTGAAAATTTACATTGTTAATCTAGATTTCTAATATGTCATTAGGAAATGGAAAAAAGCTCAGTTTTTAAGATTCCCATTTAATTTATTTTCCTACATACATATTGCTTATAATTCTTAAAAATGCATCAGTTTCACATTTCCAAAGTCAAGACACTATAACTACAAATTTGTTTTACACAAAAGTGATTCTTTTATTCAGTTTCTTTTTGTCCTGAAACCTTACAGTATTGGTCAACATGCAATTCAACCATGAATCCTCCCAAACACCAATTGATCCCATCTTACGACTAGTTGTTAACTTGTTATCAACATTGAATGTGTCAAAGGGTCAGAGAAAAAGGATAACAAACCAGAAATCTTGTAACAGAAAGGACTAACCATGTAAATGGAACTCCAGTGTTTTATTTGGTACAAACTCATAAACCAGTAATCTCTGGGCACCAAATATGCAGTACCCAACCAGAGAAACCAGATGTCTGTGATGTACACGGCTAATGATCTCAATCTCCGCCTGAAATTCACGCTCCCCCTGCCCACTTCCAGCTTTTAGCTGTTTGATTGCGACCACTTTCCCATTTGCAAGGACTCCCTTATGCACGTAACCAAAACCTCCTTGACCAAGGAGATTGGCAGCAGAGAAATTCTCTGTTGCTATCTTTAATTCTTCATACATAAATGTGCTCTTAAAATTGCCAAGGGAAATGCCTGGCGATAGTGGACGGAAAGGTTTATCAGAGACTATATTGCTACTTGTTGAAGGAGGTTCAATGGAAGTGGCAACGGGCACTGGTGACAAGGGGGGATTCGGCACAAATCCAGGAGGCGGAGAGGGCTTTGGCTGCATGGGTCCTTGGTAGTGTCCTGGTGGTGATGCATTCTGTTGAAGATGCTCATGTGGGCCAGCCCAATGGTCATCTGTAGAGTTTAAAAAAGACCTCTTTTAAAAAAATTAATGAAGACCAAAATAAATACAAAGAACTTAACAGATGAACAAAAAATTGAAGCCTATCATCTTGACAACAGCAAGCTCAATACTTGTAAATAGCGAAATCCAGCAAAACAATCCTAAAATTTATATATAGATCTACCATTTAACCAGAATTGGACAGACGAACACCTATCTCAGTTCACAATATGAAAATCAAAATACTAAAAACCTACAGATTACAGAACGCACCAAAACCAACACCCTGAAAAGAAACCAGAAACCCAAAAAACTTAACTTATGAACATCAAGCGTAATGTCTCTCTATCAACAAAATCATACCCAAAAAATAAATAAATATCTAGATCCCAAAATCAAAAGACGCAAACTCCAAGCTTGTGACTTTGTTTGCAAATATTTGTACAACGAATAGCAAATTCATCAAACTCCAGAATTAAACCTCCAAAGTCTTAATAGTGAATATCAAATTCCCAAACTCTAGCACGAAGTATAGCAATATCAAATTGGCAGAACCAGAAATGGTAAAGCGAAAACAAAATAAAAAGAAACAATCTAAAATAATCCAAAAGTGACCATATATAATATAAGAAAAAGAGATATACTTTTGGGTCCATATGAAGGAATATTTTGAGCAGCAAGCTTCCGCTTCCTTCTCTTGTAAAATATTACAAAAATTCCCACAGCAACCAACACTATTCCCGCTCCTATCACTATCCCAACTACCATGGCTGCCATCGTCCCCGGTGGCAATCCCCCTTTGCCCGGCCTCGGCGGCGCAGTCACCTGTGTCGGACCGTTCGCGGTGGGAGACGGCGGAGGAGGAGGGGAGAAGGGGAAGTGGATGGGCGGTGGAGGAGGTGGTGAAGTTGCCGGCAGCGGCGAAGCCATTGCCGGAGGTACACGTGTCTCTTCTGTCACAGGAGAAGTAAATTTGTCTTTTTTAATAATATTTAGAGCGAAATTTTAAGACAAGAAATACGACGAAGCTCTTTTTTCCTGTCCGACTTCAGACTCGCGAGACGCATCCACATGCAAAGTCTTAGATGGGAGAATGTTGTGGACCCCACTTTTGACGAGAATCACAACGACAAAACGCAACATTTCGAAGATTTTTTGATGTATCTCTTCTCTGCGTAGAGATAAGTTATTATACGCCCAGATTTGTCTACTAGTTGATACCAGTGAATCCTTGATTGGACATTCTGACTGGAGAACCTCGGACTCCACGTGGAAGATTGTAATTGGTGCATGGTCTTTTCCTTTTAATTTTAACTTGTTTTGCTGTGATTCTTTTTTAATTATATTTTATTTATAATTATTTCCTTTAAGGTTTGAGTATAATGTTTATTAAATTAAATGCAATTTTCATTTATAACTCTACATGAAATCATATATTCTTTTAAGTTGATTTACATGCCATAATTATGGTGTAACTAATTAAGGTTAAGTTTGGTCTTAATTATATGACTAATCACACATTTAAAATCTCTAATAAAATTAATTGTTGAATTAAAAATAAATAAATCAAATTCATTGCATACATAAACTAGTAAACATAAAATCCAAAAATTTAGGGGATATTTTTATTATTAGTATATTTTTTTATAATGTGAGTTTTTAATTAAAAAATAAACTCAAAATTATTTTTTTAATCATAAACATAAATAAAATACCAAAAAAAAACTCATATTGTTTGAAAAACAACTCTTGAAATAAATTAAAAATAAAATTCTTCTTTCATATTTAAATATGTTCATACCTAAACATACATTTGTGAATGTATAATGTGAACAAAAATAATTAAAACTTGTAACATAACAACCCTTTTCCTAAATTTGTAATTTTCTTATGAAAACAATGGTATGAAATGAAGACTAATTGTGCTTAATTTGTGATGGGATCATTGCAACATATTTTGTAAATGGGGCCTCAATCTTTTTCTTGTTGTCTTGCAATTAATAAAGATTGACCATGCAGTGACACTAATCATTAATTGGTTTCACCTCTCAGTGGTTATTATGTTATGTTCTAAATAAGAAACACAATTAGATCAACTTATTCAAAGTAGTAATAAGTGGCCATAATTTTATATATAACTATGTTCTGTACCAAAATTTTCCATTAACAGATTTTAGTTCATGTGAAATGTTATTATTATTTATATGTTTTCAAAATAATTAACCTCTCTAATTTTATTATGTGGCTTTATTTTATTAGTTTGACAAATGATATTTATCGATGATTGACTTATTTACATTCTTTACTCTTTTAATATGAAGATCTCGCTTAATATAAAGAAATAAATATAATATGAAAACACCCTAAATTTAATATTCAAGATATTTACTATAATATAAATAAATATCAAAATAAATAAAACCTACTTACTTTCTTCTTATAAAAATACTATTTTAAATACTCCCAATTCGAAATTTAGCAATAATTATTATTCTTTTATTTTTTTAATAAATATACAAATAGTTATTACTCCTTGTTCTCATACATTAATTATATATTCATACTTCAAATATATATATATATATATATATATATATATATATAAACATACAAAATTATAATATTATTATGAAGTTTTGTTCATTGTCATAAGTTCTAAAACACAAAATTATTTTTTAGAGATTTCAACTGTCTCTCACTTATCTTATTATCTGTGTAATCTAAACCTAGAAAATAAGAGTGAGATACTGATATGTAGATATTCATAAATAAAGGTAATTTTATGAATGTAAAATAAATAAAATTTTAAATAAAATATTTTATGTTTATTAATGATAGATTTAATAAAATTTCACTTATATGTTATTTATTTAATTTTTAATTTTTTAATACATGATTTTTTTATTTTACATATTCACGCTTAAATTTTTAATAATATTTTTCTCAAATGTGAGCATTTTCTATATTGAATTTGGGTTTTACATTTGAATATAACTGTGTTACTAAGAGCTTAAATATGACTCTATCAATACTCCACTTAAAATTCCGTAAGAACTAAACATGCTTTTCTTTAATAATTATCTTCATGAAGCAATAAAATCCGAAAAGAATACACTTGGGCTTTATCATATCAATTTTTGACATTTTTATCATACTATGAAAGCTCAAAATCTAAGAAAAACTTATATGAACCACATAAGTTAATACATTCATATATCTAGATATTGTTGGATTTTTTGGTAGGTTTACATTAAATTGTTGCTATGATTTTATTAAAAAAACGGGTTAATGTTATAGTCATTGAGGAAAGTGGACCCAATTATATGATCTAAAGAAAATTGGGCTTAACGTCTATTA
>JAVXUL010091803.1:0-22276 GCA_035590515.1 Trichilia minutiflora | reverse complement strand
TCTATGGTGCCACAGATATTTAGGATTTGTATCAACACGAATTCTTTTATTAGAAAAAGTAGAAACTGAATAACAATGATCCAATTGCAAAATATACAAACCATTTGTATTAATAGCTTTGCCAATACATACATTTTCAAAATGTATAATACATTCATTTCTATCAAACTGTACAGAATAACCATTATTACATAATAGAGAAATAAAAATGATGTTTATAGTTGCTGAAGCAAAATACAACACTCGCTCCAACCTCAAAATGTGTCTTGATGGAAGTCTCAATTCACACGTCCCAATGGCCTCTGCAACAATTGTTACTCCATTAGTCATCTTAAGCACGATCTCATTGTTCAGTAATGCGAAACTATTCTACATCACCTGCATAGAAACAAATATATAAGAAGTAGCTGCAGAATCAATAACACATGAATAAATGTCAGAACTAACACTTAGCTCATATTCAATCATAGAACAGAAATGCATACCTCTTTTAATCTTCTTAAGACTGTCAAGATACTGCTGATGATTCTTCTTCCAATGCCCATCTTTGCCGCAATGGAAACACTTTCCTTTTGACTTAGTTTTGGGTTTGGATGTCTTAGGTGGTTCAGCCTTCTTGGTTTTCTTCTTCTTAGTTTCAACTTTTGGACCTCGAGATGTATGTTTTGACTGTTTACCAGTCCTACTGGTAGTGGTCATGTGGATATCCTCATGTCCTTTACCCTTACTGTTCTATCTGTAGAACTCCTGAATCTCATTGAGTAGCTCTGGAAGAATCCGCTCAATCCTATTAAGATTATAATTAGTTATAAACGATTTATAACTAGAAGGAAAGGATTGCAAAATCAAATTCACCTTGAGGTGATCGGTCATAACAATACCCCAAATTTTTAATTACGCGATGATGTTGATCATCTTAATGACGTGATCATCAAGCGAAACTCCCTCCCTAAGCCTCATACTGAACAGGGTAGAACACATCTCGTATTCAATCACACGAGAGTTTTTACCATACAACTCTTATAAGGATCTGAGTATCTCATACGCAGATGTCATACTCTCATGTTTAGTTTGTAATTCCCGATTCATGGAAGCTAACATGTAGAGTCTCACTCTACGATTATCGGTATACCATTTGTTAAAGGCATCCTACTCCTCCTAGAGAGCATTTACCTTTAACGTCATTGGCATCTTAGCCTCTAAGACATACCCAAGATTTTCGAACTCGAAAACTATTCTCAAATTCTATAACCAATCCTTCATGTTAAGACCTGTAAGTATATGATTGCCCAGTATCTTTTGAAAGACGTTGGATGACGACATTTTCGAATGATGAGAGAACTGGAAAAACACAGAAGAAAGTTTGTCAGTGCAGAGTATCACAAATTGAATTCAACTATTGAAAAATAATTTACTATACATGATCTCATAAGCTCCTACTATCCTATTTAAATCCCATACTCCCTAAATAGGACTTAAATATTTTTATTGAAATTTTAAGAAATTAGTGGGGAATCAAATTCTCGTTTACATTAGTTGACCTCACATAATAAAAATCTTGGACAACTAATTTTGACAAGTAAAGAACAATTCTTTTCTGTATTATATACATGACACGATTCAAAAACTTTACCCTAGTTTCGAACACCTCATATAGTAGAAATCTTGGAGTCTTACACTAGTCATACCCAAACCAATGTGTCTTTTTAAATAGTATTCTTATCTCAACCTCACATAAATAGAATTTTGGTTAAAATTTGAATACCATCAAGAACTAGATAAACTCAATTCAATAACACAAACCCCATACCCCTCACATAATAAAAATCTTAGAGTAAAAAATTTATGTTAAAGAATTATCAGCTATTCCACAATAGGAGGCACGGATATGAAAATTATTTAGGGAGAATTTATCAAATATTTACGTACATTTGATATACGCACTCTCTTATTTTGAATAGTTTTTCATAAAAACTATTTACAAAACTAAATATAAACACCAATAAATATTCATCAAATTAATAATTATTATTCTTTACACATATATACACATATACATCTCATATACACGTGTATACATGCGCAACTAGTGTTATATATAACATATAACCCTAAACGCATGATTTGATCTCATTTGTCACACAATTTGAGATTCGTTTATGGAATACATATCACTTGTCACACAAGTATGTTATTATCATTTTGAGTTAATTTACTATTCATATAATCACTATTTATATAAATAGTAATTTTTGAGTAATGATACCTGTTAAATAAGTACATTCTATACTTCATAATTTCACTTGTCTCGCAAGTAAAATTATCATTAATGACTTGATCAAGTTTGCTTGTCTCACACGCAATCTTGTTGCTCGATTACTCGAATTATTTATCATATAAATAATTTTGATTTGCTCAGTTTAGATTGTTTGTCTTATAAATAATCATTTTATGGTTATTTAATCACACTCGCCTCGCATGCATGGATTAATAGTATTCGGCCTAGAAATAATATGTTCGAATATTATTATTTATCTAATAAATAATAATACCATTGATTCGACTTTATTATTCGACGTTTGAATAAATGATTCGTTTTGCTCGACTCGAGATTACTTATCATTCAAGTAACGTTATTGCTTAATTAAGTTAATTAGTAATTAATGTATTTAATAGTCAACAAATATAATCATCCAAATAAAGATTATATCTTATAAAAGTTTTGAAAACAATTATTGCTTTATAATAACCAAATCATTTCTAATTTTCTTTTAAAAACAATTAAAATTAATATTTGGTTTCAAAAGTCATGAATTTGTCAAAATAATTTTGACTTATTCATGTTGCAAATCCAGCCAAATCAACAAAGCAAAAGAAACTTTAACAAAACTTAAAGATTTTGTAAGTAAAAGACAAAACCTATGATTTTTATTCATTATGTCATTTGGTCGAATTAACAAGCAACCAAAATTAATATATATAAAAGCCTTTTAACAAGAATTTGTCAAAGCCAATTTTTGACTCCAATTAAAGCATCATTCGGCAAACAAGAGGGAACAACAAGGCATAGCATTTTCAAACAACTTTTGACTTTGTTAAAAAGTTCCCATCTTGCTATAAATAAACAAACATACAAGCATGGTCTTTTACCAAACTTTTTGGCAAAAATTCAATAAATACAATCCGGACATGTTTCCATTATTGATAAAAGATTTTGTTGACTTAAATTAAATGACATTAAGGACATGAAAAATTATGTCATGCATGCCATTTTTTCATATACATATGCATACATCAACCATTTTTAAATATTGAATTAATTTATTAAATATTAATGCATTATATATATATATAATGCATTAATATTTAATAAATTAATTCAATATTTGAATTAAAACTAATTAAATTAAATAATGACAATTAACAATTAATCATTACTAATTCCTAAATTTTCAAGCAACCTTAAATAATCATTATAATGTAATTAACAATTAATTACATAATTAATGAAATTTATAAAGTCATTAGGAATTAATCTAATTAAACCTAATGCATTAATATAGTTTAACAATTGAACATTAACAATTAATGAAAAATACATGTTAAACTTATACAAACCATTATGGCCGAACCATATTAACATTTTATAAAGATCATTAAAATTCAAATTAACATTTAATAGCAATTAAAAAAGATCATTTCAACAAACTCAACATTTAAGTATGTTTAAAGCATAAAGCATAACATTAAAGCTTTTATTTCAACTTGGTTAAATATTTAAGGTTTCATTAACATGCATGTTACATTCATACACATGGAAACCAAGCATTTATGGCATTAATATAATCAAAACAACCATTTCTCAATTGATGTTCAAAATGGTCGAATGATACCAACAAGCATTCTCAAGCTTTCTTTTTGTTTCATCTCATGAAACCAACAATTAAATGATATTATCATCATCTCATGATCAAAATATCATCATAAAACCAACAAAAACAATGACTATTCATTATCTTCTATCTTGAAAAGCTTAAGGTTTCATAAACCCTAATAAGCCATTTTTGCATTTTAAGCGAAACAACCAAAACCAAGTAATTTAATCAAGCTTAACATAATGTGATTAACAACATATCCAAGCTCTGATACCATTTGAAGATTTCATTAGAAATTAAAACATTTGATTAGGGTTAATGATGCTATAATGATTATTTGAAGCATTAAACAAGTGATTAAATGTTAATCACTTACCTTAAATCTTTGGTTAATGAAAATCAAGTTTCAAAAGCTTGAAATCCTCCAAGAATTAGTCCAATCACCCTTGCTTCTTCCTTAGCCAAAAATGAGATGGAGAGAGAGCATAAAATTTTTTTACTTGTTTTTCAATTTTCATAAAAATGAAAAACTTAAAGCAAAATGATAAATTGGCTTCTTTATATAGTCATCATTTAATTACTATTTTATCCATAACTTTTATGTCAATGACTTTTATGTTCCAAGCTTGTCAAATAAGCTTTTAAATAGTAATTTGATGAAATGACAATTTTATCCTTCATTAAATAATTTAATGTCAAACTTATCCTAAGCTAATCAAACTAGTTTTGACTAATTTTAATTAATTTTATTTATATTCTAAAATATTTATGAAATATTATAACTTACTTTAAGTTATAATCGAGTTAATTTATCAAACTTTTGGAATCGTTAAACTATTTAATGTGTAAATAATTTACAGTTTTCGGCCTATCGTTATCACCGAGAGTGTTAACTCTCTTAATAGATAACTATATTAATTCTCTCTCAATAATTAGGAAGAAAACAAAAGATATTTGATTGTGACCTCTTGGGTTCATTGTGGAGTTAGCTGTTAGTCGAAATCGATCTTATTGATTTCGTTCCGAACCATTCGTATGCTCAACGACCATGGTTAGCATCTAGTAATGCGTCATAATCCCTAAACTACAATGAAAAAAATCTTCATCGAATCTTTTAATGTCAATTGTACATTTCGTGTGAGTAATATTCTTCCGTCGTCTAATTTTGACTAAGTTAGGGTTCACAAAAAGTCAAAACCCTAAACTCAGTATCTATCTTGGATCATCAGTCATTATGTGCTGAACTTGTCATTACTAACTCTTTCGTATGACTTAGGAGTTCCCTGACCAGGGGTATTAGGATTTCAGCCATTTACTGATATCCAATTAGGAACTCAAATTTTGATCGAGCCAACGATAACTCAGATCCTATATATCGAGTCAACGGATCCCATCTTGACAGTCATTCGTATCCTGATATAAACAACACATGATCAAACCGGCTTCTTATATAAAACATGGTTAGTCCTATACTTATATATCATATGAATCATGTGCATTTATATTAGATAACAATTATGACGTCTCAAGTCAAAGGAGTATGTCGCACACTAGTACAATCAAATGATGAATCATTGACTGCATACATTCTGTATGATTCATCATTTCTGTGGTCATGCTCAAAAAACAGTTCTAAAACTGTTAATCCACACTAATATCCTAATGATATGTCTTACATGTCATTCGCACTAATATATCTCATGATATTCATCGAAGACATCTAGTGTGCCTACAGTGCGATACCGATGTCCAATCGATATTGCATATGTAGGGAATAATTTAGATAATCTAATTATCAAGGCATTCATATATGTACTCTTATCATTAGCATGATAGATAGATGAAACAACATACACATATAAAAAAGAAAGAAAAAAAATCTTTTTTATTAATATACATGTACAATGCATATATATAGTGATATATTAAATATATATACCCTAAAATCGATAACACAAATGATTTTCAGGGCATACTACACTAATAGAGAGTAAAATTCAAAATTTAAAACGTTGTACATCTCTAAGAGCTTTATTTATAAAAATGATAAAATAAATCCAAACCCACCTAGTATTTGCTAATTACATCTATAAAAGTTCTTGTAACATATTTTACAATTCGAGTCGAATTCAAGTATAGCAGAGCATTTGTATGATACAATTATAATAAATGATGCAAGCTTTAAGATTTTGATTCCTTTTAATTGGCATATTTTCCATCAGATGAGTAGAATCATTTTTCATATTTTCAAATCAACGAAATTTTTTACTTTCTTTCCTTCAAAAAGCACAAGAAGTCTTTTAATTTTTTTAATTATAAAAAGGTAATCATCAGAGAAGTCATTTTTGATAGCCAACCTTGTAAGATTCAAACCAAAATGTTTTTTAATTGAATTATTATTAGACAGCGAGAATAATATATGTTTTTCACTTGAATTATTATTGGACAGCAAGAATCATAAATTACAAGTTGTTTCTCCGAAATTCTAAACGACAAATCGTTTAATCAAAAGGTATTACAGCAAATTGGTTGCCCTACTCGAAAATCAAAGTAAGGCCATCGGTTCTCCGACATGACAGACGTATATTTTAAATTATATTGGACACAAAAATTCATTTATGAAAGAAAAATGATATTTAAATATTAAGATTAAGTAAGAAAAAATTTTAATTCAAGTACTTTTTTATTTTTTTATTTTTTAATATAATTAATTTAATTTTTATTGATATCATTAAATTTTAAAATTTACAATGAAAAACCAAAAAAATGTCTAAAATAAAAAAACAAATTATAATAAAAATAAATATTTTTTTAAATTGACATTAAAAATGTTTTTTTTAGTTATCAAATTTTTAATATCTAAATATTTTTTACTCATTTATGAAATGATACTCAATAATAACTATGGATAAACATTTTTTTTTAATGTGAAAGATGTTAGATCCTCAATTTAAATATAAATTTTGATTAATTATTTTAAAATTAAAATCAACCAACAATTTTACATCCTTAAGCTATGAAAAATTATAGATAAAGGAAATATAATTGTTGGTGCAAGAATTATCCGTGGACCCTTCTCGCAGCCAATGTGAAATGACCCAGTTGGTGAGGTGTGAGAGTCAGGTGATTGTTTGTCGGACGACGATTATTACATCGGAGAATGACTGTAAAGGCAGCTATTTCTGATAAAGTTTCACCTCCTAAGCCTGCAAAGAAAATAAACACTTTTGGAGTAACGTCGGGAGGGGTTTTCGACAGAAAAACTCCGATGCCTAAGTCAGAAAATGGATAGATGAATAAAAGGTGTTTCTAATGAAGGCAGCAAGAAGAGATCGAAAATGATCAAAAACGAGAGAAGAATATGTGAAAATTACCCAACGGAGACAATAAAGGCAAACCGATAAAAAATGAGACTACCGAATCTCTCTCAATCTTTAAGTGTAGCTCTAGTGTTTTCAAGACCAACCCTTTTGTTGTTGAAGAAGTTTGGTTTATATAGTGTCCCTCTTCTGAACAGTGATGTGGCTTGACATCGGAGAATAGGAAGGATGTGATGTCTGACATGGAACAGTGTGTAGTCGATTTCCTTTAATGATGCTGTCACATCTGCAGACTTTGTAGATCTGTCACCGTCCCATCATCTGAAAATGGTCAGAGGATGGGACAGGTATTTTTAATGGGTCAGCTGTCATCAATCATTCCTATTTTTGAGTGAGAAGGGTCACATGTCCATTGATACTCTGGTTAGGGATTGCCTGAGAGCTATCAATAGGGGAAATTCTAGTCTGGGGTAATTTTTTTGAGAAGCTTTCCTAATTTCTAAGTCGACGGATGACTGTAAACTCCAACTTTTGGATGCCTGAGACGAGTTATTGATGTCTGCGAAAAATCCTTGAGAAGGTACTTCTGTCTTTTTGACACCTGAGGCGTTTGAAATCCTGAGACGATAATGATTCTCCTGGGATACAGGTTGCCTAGGGCGGATATCATCAAGGATAATGGAATCCCTGAACCAGGGAATACCTGGGACGGAATTCCCTTGAGAGGAAAACCTTCTGGAATCACGCCTGACCTCCTACCACATGTCTTGCTGACGGTCAACTAATTTTTACCAGGGATTGTGAAATCCCTGAGGTGCTTGGGGCGGACTATTCTTAAGACGGGAACATCCTGAGATTATACCTGGCCTCTTACCATGTGTTTCACTGATAGGGCATCCACGTGTCACCTCAGTATTTTTCCCTCTAATATCCAGTTCCTCAGTTTCTGGTGTGAGACTCATAAAGCTCACATCAGAAAATCATGCCTGAGACGAGTAGTCCCAGTGGGGAAATGGCTTAGGGGGTTTTAGTTGACTGGTAGCATAATCGACCACTGAGACGGTTGACGTGTTGTAGAAGCTTCCTGGTCACTTGGGTCTTTTCTGTTTCCTTTAACTGATCTGTTAGCCTGTTGCTGACATGTCCTATTTGGGTATCTATTCCGTCTGCATTAATTGCCCCTTATCAGGAGTCATCACACAGTTATCAACAGTTGTTGACAACTGACAACAGCTGTCAACAACTGTCTCTGAGCAGACGACTCCTCGATCCCTGGACAGACTTTAAATGCTAGACTGGGGGCATGCCACGTATTAAAATACTGTTGGGGAATATGATAGTTCCTCGATCCATAAGAGTCATTAATGGACTGGACACGTGGCTACCCCCTGTCTGTTTTGGTCTATGGTGGTGATCGCCCTCCCTTTCCTATAAATACCCCTCTCTTCATCTGTCAGTTTATAAAATCTGACTCTCTCTTAATACTTCTCTCTAGCTTTTTTGTGCTTTCACTGTTCTCTGTTTTTTGTGTTTTTTATTCTCTTGTTTGTTCATTTTTCGTTGAAGTTCTTTATAAAAGATGGTTAGTAAAGGAAGTTCAAAGGATGCTGCTCGTTGAAGGGAGTCACCCATGCTACAACCCCTACCCATGAAAGGGAGATGATAGAAGGAGCACGAGCAAACAAGCCCGGGCCAGGGGACCCAACAAAGCAGATTGGTTTCCTTCAACGATCATTGAGGTAGATCTGCAAACATACCACCAGTTGTACGAAATCCTTGAGAGCGTTGAGCTCAAGGTTCCCAGGTCAGACAAAATTTTGAGCGCCCTAAGACCAGGGGAGGTAGCTTTCAATAAAGAGCACTTGCTGCTCAGGGTTAGATTTCCCTTTAAAGCTACTTCGCCCGGATGTTTGAGGCATTTTAGATTCCTCCCTACCAGCTGATCCCGAATAACTGGAGGGTCTCGGAGAGTTGGTTCATGCAGAAGGCTGAAACCCGCTCTCCTGGCCCCACCACAGACGAGGTGCTATATTTTTACACCCTCAAAAAGAATACTAGCCAGTATCCGGGGTGGTATTATTTGCAAATCTGTCCAGGATACCAGTCAAAGTTGAAGGGGAGTCCTTCGTATAATAAGGACTGGAAAGACTGTTGGTTTGTGGTCAGTGATAACTGGGCGACATCATGTCAGGATGCCATCTTGAAGGAAATGCCCTTGAACTTGGGGCGTTCTACCTGTTTGCCCCCCTTTTCAGTGGTCTTATTCAGATATCCCTTCATGGGCCCCTGCCCTTATGTTTGGGGTCAGTTGGCTTCACCCCCTTAGACCCCTGCTTCAAAAGCAGCCCCTTTAGCATATCTACTGCTTTCTGCTTTTGACTAGCCACATTACTCTTCATCCCTGCAGCTGCATAAGTATAAGGGGTGGTCAAGAAAGCATCAAAAGTAAATTCAAGAACTAACACTGAGAAGAAGAGATTTTACCCTTGTTTAAGTGAGTCTTCATCTTGGTCAACTCACTCCTGGTCGTCGCCTTCGACACTAGGCCAAACTTCACCTGAGCATCCGTGCTTAGGAGACCTCTCACATCTGTTTGGGGCAGGGAATCTACCTTATTAACCACCCCAACTGGAATCCTTGGCTGGTCCGACCAATATCCACACAAAGTAAAGTCAGTAAGAATCATTTATCTATAAAACATTCTTACTGACTTTACTTTGTGCAGATATTGGCCGGAAGCAGCCAAGGATCCCAGTCGGGGTGGTTAATAAGGTGGATTCTCTACCCCATGCAGATGTGAGAGATCTCCTGAGCGCGGATACTCAGGTGAAGTTTGGTCTAGTGTCGAAGGTGGCAACTAGGAGTAAGTTGATCAAGATGAGGACTCACTTAAACAAGGGTAAAATCTCCTTCTTTCATGGTTAGTTCTTAAATTTACTTTTGATTCTTTCTTGATCATCCTTTATACTTGTGCAGCTACAGGGACAAAGAGTACTATGGCTGATCGAAAGCAGAAAGCAACAGATATACTAAAGGGGCTGCTTTCGAAGTAAGGGTCTAAGGAGGTGAAGCCAACCGACCCCAAACAAAAGACCCCTGAGGACAAGGGCAAGGGGCCCATAAAGAGAGATCTGAAGAAGACCCCTGAAAAGGGGGGCAAATAGGTAGAACACCCCAAGTCCAAGGACATTTTCTTCAAGGAGGTGCCCAGGGAAGAAACCTCAGAAGCGTCTCCAAAGAGATGACTTGGCCCCGACAAAGGATAAGGCAAAAGACCCTTGGAAGACAGCCGAAAAGAGGCGAGGAAGAAGAAAAAGACTGACCCTCTTCCTCGCCCTATAGTTAGGCAACCCAAAAATATCCCGACCCGCATGGAAGGCGTCACAGCTGCCCAGGTTTCGAGATAAAATATAGAAGCGACAGTTGGCCCTAAAGCAACCCCGGGGGCAGGCAAGTCCCAGGGATCCGGGGTAAATGAAGGTCTGAGACGGGGGTATGAGGACCCGTTTTTCTTCGAGATTGAAGACCCTTTTTCCCCGAGTAGCGAGGCATTAGGGGATCTAGATGCCATACTGATGGACTTGAAGAATCCCAGCAAGTTGAAGGAGTTCCAATGTTTTACAGGAAGATTGACCGCTCTAAACCGTTTTATTTTTCAGTTCCCTGATAAGTGCCACCCCTTCTTTAGGGCTGTTAGAAAAGGTAAGTAAATGATATAGGATGAGGAATGTGAAGAATCCTTCAAACAACTTAAGGATTATCTAACTTCCGTTTCACAGCTGGTCAGCCTTTCGCCACAGAAAATTCTTTATCTTTATCTGTCTGTCAGTGAACACGTAGTCAACTCAGTATTGGTAAAGGAATATCTTCAACAAGTTCATAAGCCTATATACTACACCAACAAAGCCTTGATAGATGCTGAGACGAGATACTCAGCACTAGAGAAGCTGTCAGTGGTGCTCGTTGTAGCAGTCAGGAAATTACGACCCTATTTTTAGGCTCACCCAGTAGTTGTCCTAACTAGCCAACCGTTTTAATAGATTTTTCACCGACCCAACTTGTAAGGGAGACTAGTCAAATGGGCACTAGAACTCAGTAAATTTGACATCAACTTTCAACCTCGCAAGGCTATCAAAGGACAAGCTATTGCTGAGCAGACTATTACAAAAATACTAGTCATCTCCCAACCCCTTAGTTTACCTGAGCACATAGAGGTGGATCTCCCTAATCCAAAGGAATCCCTGACCTGGCATCTGTGGATTGACGAGTTAACCAGTCAAAACGGGGGAGGCGCGGGCATCATTCTAATAGGGCTAGAGAGAGAGAAGGTCAGGTATGCTTTAAGATTTCTTTTTCCTGTAACTAACAATGAAGCAGAATATGAAGCTTTATTGGCATGATTAAGAACAACATAAGAGATTGGGGTTCACAAACTCACCATCAATAATGATTCACAATTTCTTGTGAATCACTTGAACGAATCATATCAAACCCGGAAAGAATGCATGAAGGCTTATCTTACAGAGGCTTGGTATTTGGTCAATCAATTTGAGATATTGGAGATGCAAAAGATTCCCCGATCACAGAACCTCCTTGCCGATGCATTGTCAAAGCTCGCCTCATACCTAGTGGAAAATATTCCCGAGGTAATTCCTATAGAAATCCTGGGACGAAAGAGCACCTCTCCACCTGAGAGCACTAGTGTCTTAACCACTCAGGAAGAATCCTCAACATAGATGGACTCTATCTTGAAGTACATCAGTGAGGGTATCCTTCCACCTAATAAGAACGAAACTCTCAGAGTTCAGAGAAAGGCTGTCAAATTCACTATGATAGAGGGCACCCCATACCTGAGATGCTTGAGATCGTAGGAAGCAGAAAAGGAGTTGAATGAGATGCACCAGGGAATTTGCGGCAATCACAGTGATAGTAGGAATCTGGTTCACCGAGTGCTCAGGCAGGGATACTAATGGCCCACTAGCTTGTACAGCGATGTCATGCTTGTTAGGTGTATGCAGACATCCCCCGGTAACCTCCAGAAAACCTGACCACCTTGCTGAGTCCTTGGCCTTTTGCACAATGGAGGCTTGATCTGATAGGGCCCTTTCCACCTGCTAGGGCATAGGCATACTCTATTACGACCATTAACTACTTCACCAAATGGATAGAAGCGGAACCTTTGTCCAAGATCACTAAGAAGAGCGTCATCGCTTTCATCTGGAAGAACATTCTTTATCGACATAAAATTCTCAACGTTTTGATTACAGATAATGGGAAGCAATTCGATAATAATAAAATGAGGAAATTCTGTAGCGAATGGAATATTGATCTAAGGATGGCCTCCCCGGCTCATCCAAAAACAAATGGTCAAGTTGAGGCAGTCAACAAGACCATAAAAAAACTTCTTAAAAAGAAGCTGGTTGAGAGAAAGAGAGCCTGGGCAGATGAACTCTTCGAAGTCTTATAGGCTTATCATACCACTGTAAAGGTAGCCACAGATGAGATGCCCTACTTCCTGGCCTACGGGTTTGAAGCAGTAATCCCAGTCAAAATGAACACCTCAACATTTCGCAGTCTTATTACAGCGAATAAGAAAATCAGCAAGTCATGCATCTTGACCTAGATTTGAGAGAGGAAGCCAGAGATTGGATCCTGATTAGGATAGTCGTCTACCAACAAAAGGTGTTTAGGTCCTACAATCGAAAGGTTAGACCCCGTTCATTCAGAGAAGGTGACCTTGTACTCAAGAAAATCACCCTCAACACCCGAGTTAGATCGGAAGGAACTCTGGATACCAACTGAGAAGGACCGTATTAAGTAGTCAGAGCAGTTATGTCAGGAACTTACAAACTGGCCAGATCAGATGACTACATTCTGAGCAAAGCCTGGCACACAGAGATGCTGAAGAAATACTACCCCTGAGAGAACTCTTTCTCAGGTATCTAATTATAAACTTGTAACACACTTGTAATAATTATTTCTTTATATATAATATAAAAGTGTTCAAGTATTTTTAGCATCTCCCATACATATCTTTTGGCTAAAAATCTAAGGTTAAGGTTGACTGAATGCCCTAAAATCCCTTAACACTTAGTAGGAATTTTTAAAATTCTACCCTACCCAGGTGCTATAAGCCCTTGACCTTGATCAGGCATCCTCTGCGTCTAAGACCTGATTAGTAATAAGGCATGATAAACCCTAGCTGAGTCAGGTCCTTCTAAGGTTAAGGTTGACTAAAGACCCTAAAATCCCTTAACACTTAGTAAGAATCTTTTAAATCCTACCCTACCCAGGTGCCGTAATGTTGGTTTAAACTTTATTAAATAGACTAGGCCTTAATAAGAACGTCAAGCCCAACATATATGTTGGGCTTATTATGTCATTAACCCTAACCCTAAAACGCAATATAAAAGGAGCTTTATTTGCGTTATAGGGTATGTGGTTGCCTAGGTTTTCTTCTACTCGTTTTTGGCAAGAGGGAGAAAATGAAATAGGAACAAAAACAAAGGGTCACACGAACAGGAGCTAGCACTCATCTTCATTCATCCCGATTGTGTGGATACCGTAGAGACGCAGAGATCGTTTGCGTTTTTGTGGTTGTTCATCATTAAATCGCATAAAAGATATGAATATTCAGATTCATAGCATTAAACGTAATAAATTTATCGCATGGATCCTGTGAGGGAATCGAAAAATTTATTTTTTCGCTGCTTGTATGGTTCCGGTTTCCTAACACGTAAGCCCTTGACCCTAATTAGGCATCCATTGCATCTAAGACCTGGTTAGTGGTAGGCATGGTAAATCCTGACCGGGTCAGGTCCTTCTAAGGTTAAGGTTGGTCATATGCCCTAAAATCCCTTAACAATTAGTAATGTTTATAAAATCCTACCCTACCCAGGTGTTGTAAGCCCTCGATCCTGATCAGACATTCTTTGTGTCTAAGACCTGATCAGTGGCAAGGTATGGTAAACCCTGACTGGGTCAGTTCCTTCTAAGATTAAGATTGTTCGTATACCCTAAAATCTCTTAACACTTAGTAATATTTATAAAATCCTACCCTATCCAGTTATCGTAAGCGCTTGACCCTGATCAGGCATCCTTTGCGTCTAAGTCTTGGTCAGTGACAAAGCGTGGTAAACCCTGGTGAGGTCAGGTCCTTTTAAGATTAAGGTTGACCATATGCCCTAAAATCCCTTAACACTTAGTAATATTTGTAAAATCCTACCCTACCCAGGTACCGTAAGCCCTTGATCCTGATCAGGCATCCTTTGCGTCTAAGACCTGGTCAGTGATAAGGCATGATAAACCCTGATCGGATCAGGTCCTTCTAAGATTCAGGTTGATCGTATGCCCTAAAATCTTTTAACACTTAGCAATATTTATAAAATCCTACCATACCCAAGTGCCATAAGCCCTTGACCTTGATCAGGCATCCTTTGCGTCTAAGACCTGGTCAGTGGTAAGGCATGGTAAACCCTGGTCAGGTCAGGTCCTTCTAAGGTTAAGGTTGGCTAAATGCCCTAAAATTCCTTAACACTTAGTAAAATTTTCAAGTAATGATTCGTCCTAGGTGCCATAAGTCTTGGGTCACATCAAGCATCCTTAAGTGACTAAGGCCTGATCGAGTGAGGCATGATAAACTCTGAACAAATCTAATTCAGAGTTTTGAAGAATTGAAGACCTTCGAAGATCCCCACCAAAGCCCCCCCCCCCCCCATTTTGAAAAGATGCCTAACCCCGAAGGGTTCACAACTAATTTTATAAGGTTAGTGAATTCAATGAGTTAATTTATTATTAAAGTTATGATAGCAGTAAAGAAAAAGAGAAAAACTTGCGAAAGCATAGAAATGCAAAAGTGTACTTTCATTGATTAAAGAAAAATTATACATGTGTCTTATGTACATACAAAAGATACAAAAGCAATGGCGTCAGGAAAATTTACAAAGTGTTACAAAAATTTTAAGTCCTAAAAAATCTATGTATGCAAGAGAGTCTCTCTCTTTTACTCAGATAATATCACCACCTGGTCTTCGACCCAAGGTGTAAGAGGGACTTGCCTGCTTGATCGACCTGGGATAGGGGTAAGGGCAGAGGCATCTTCACTGATTTTCTCCTGAGAAGTAGGGGCCTTTTTCTCTTCATCAACTGGGTCCCCTTCATCAGTAGCTTCCATTGTCTCCTAGGCCGGTGTCTTAGGAAACTCTTCTGCAACAAATGTCCCTAAAGTGCCTGGGACGTCACGGCCCAGTTAGTCAAAAAGTCAACGAAGGTTCAATTGCAGGTACTCCTGGATAAAGAGGCGGTTGGTCAAGTCAATGTCTTCATCTACCCCCTCATCATACCAGGCTTTAAGTTAGGAAGGTACCGCCCGTAACTTCTAAGACTGCTCATCAATACAGTGCTGCAGAGTTTTGTTCATTTCTTTCAGGGATTTGTACCCCTCCCGAGCTCCCCTGAGCTTTCGTTCGATCTCTTTATATCCTATAACGATCCTGGAATTCTACTATTTCAATTGATCATTCTCGTCCTTCAAAGCCCGGTAGAGGTCATTCAGCTTCTGGCATTGACCTGCTTTTTGCTGGCCTTCTTAGAGTTTCCCTTCTCCCTTTCCAACACCTGGACCTGGGCCTCAACCTTTGACATCTTAACCTTGTAGGCTTCCTCCTCCTGAGTCCACTAGGATTTCTCCCAGAGAAGATAATCCCTCTACCCGTCCAGACCAAAAATCCTAGTCATCACCTTCTCCCTTTCCTTAGAAGCGCTTTCCCGAGCTAAGGAGATGACTTCCTGAGCTCTCTTCTCCAATTTCTTCATTGTATTCAGGGCCCTTTGTCGGATGATGATGGCATCTTAAAATCTTCAACAAACATGTCCAAGACAAAGTCACTCTGCATCGAAAAGGCGTTGGTCAGGTAATTATTCAAGGATCTATGAAACTAACACTTAAGATTTCAAAAGCACAGATAACTTACCCGATGGGCGTGAAAGCTCATGGATTACAACACTTCCTCAGGGGATAGATCTCCTATATTCTTGCTCTCCCCAGGATAAACTGCCTCCCTGCCCCGATTCAGCAGAGAAAGTAGATGCCCAAAATTCTCCCTCTTTTCTTCAAGGAAGCCTTCCATCAGCATGGCATCTAAATCCCCCGACGCCTCGCTACTCAGGGGAAAGGGGTTTTTAATCTCGAAGAAAGGCGGGTCCTCTTGCCCCCATCTTAGGCCTTCATCTACCCTGAATCCCTGAGACTTGCCTGCCCCCAGGGTTGCTTTAAGGTCAACTGCCCCTTCTATATTTTGTCCCGAAATCTAGGCGACTGTGAAGCCTTCCACACGGGTAAGGATATCTTCAGGCTGCCTATCTATAGAGAGAGGAAGAGGGTTAGTCTTTTTCTTCTTCCTAGCCTCTTCTCAGCTGTCTTCCAAGGGTCTTTTTGGAGAGCTTCTGGGTCTCCTCCCTGGGAACCTCTTTGCAGGAAATGCCCTTGGACTTGGGGTGTTCTACCTGTTTGCCCTCCTTTTCAGGGGACTTCTTCAGATCTCCCTTTATAGGCCCCTTGCCCTTGTTCTCAGGGGTCTTTTGTTTGGGATAGATTGGTTTCATGCCCTTAGACCCCTGCTTTGAAAGCAGTCCTTTCAGCACATCTGTTACTTTTTGCTTTCGACTGGCCACAGTACTCTTCGTCCCTACAGCTTCACAAGTATAAAGGGTGGTCAGGAAAGAATCAAAAGTAAATTCAAGAACTAACACTGAAAGAAGAAAATTTTACCCTTGTTTAAGTGAGTCCTCATCTTGGTCAACTCACTCCTGGTCGCCATCTTCGACACCAGGCCAAACTTCACCTGAGCATCTGCGCTCAGGAGATCTCTCACATATGTCTAGGGCAGGGAATCCACCTTATTAACCACCCTGATTGGGATCCTTGGCTGCTCCTAGCCAATATCTACACAAAGTAAAGTTAGTAAGAATGTTTTATAGATAAAGAATTCTTAACTATTTGTGCTTGTTTTACCTGGATCCTGGAATGTCGTAGGGGTGACGTCTTGACATGATGCCGCCCAGTTACCATTGATCACAAATCAGCGGTCCTTCCAGTCCTTATTATAAGAAGGACTCCCCTTTAATTTTGACTGGTATCTTGGACGGATTTCTAGATAGTACCACCCCGGATACTGATTAGTATTCTTTTTGAGGGTGTAAAAATACAGCACCTCATCCGGGATGGGGGCAGGAGAGCGAGCTTGAGCCTTCAGCATGAACCAACCCCTCGAAACCCTCCAGCTGTTCAGGGTCAGCTGGTAGGGAGGAATCTGGAACGTCTCAAACATCCAGGCAAAGTAGCTTTGAAGGAGAAATCTAACCCTGAGCAGTAGATGCTCTTCGTTGAAAGCTACCTCCCCTAGTCCTAGGGCACTGGAAATTTCGTATACCCTGGGAACCCTGAGCTCAATGCTCTCAGGGATTTCGTACAACTAGCGGTAGGTCTGTAGATCCACCTCAGTGATCGTTGAAGGAAACCAATCTGCTTCATTGTGTCCCCTGGCCCGGGCTTGTATGTTTGTGTTCCTTCTATCATCTCCCCTCTCATAGGTAGGGGTTATGGGTAGACTCCCTCTAGTGAGCAGCATCCTTTGAACTTCCCTTGTTGACCATCTTTTATGAAGAACTTCAACAAAAAAGGAACAAACAAGAGAATAAATATGACACCCGTATTTGTACCTCAAGGGCATATTTATAACTTTACCACATTTTCTATTCATGCTTTTGTATTCATCGTGCATATCGATAATTTGTCCGCCTAATTTTGGATGTATTTGACATTTATATTGATTAAAAAGAGTTTAGGTGAGTATACGTTGGGACCCCATTTGTGTTTTTCAATTTCGAAAAGGACTCAAGTGGAAAAGTCCATTTTTGGAAAGTTCGGTCGACCGAATGGATAATTCGTTTGATCGAATTGGGATTCATTTAATCGAAGGAGCCATTCATTCGACCGAAGTGTGGGTTCGTTCGAACGAATGAGGGTTCATTTGACCGGCAATTGGGAAGCTCTCTAACTTCTGTAGGTGCTAAGGGATTCGTTCGACCGAAATGCTATTCGTTCGATCAAAGGGGGTGGTTCGGTCGAACGATTCGAATCGACATGAATTGACGAAATTTCCCTCTTCTAGAAGATTCCTCCTTAAGAGAACTTAAGGGCAAAATGTTAATTTTATCCTTTTTCTATAAATAGGGGTATGGGGGCCAAAATTTTTGGTTTTTCTCTCCTTTTTCTTCTCTTTTCTCTCTTCCTCCCTTCCTCTCACGTTCTCTTCAATTTTCTCTCTAAACCCACCCACATTCTTGCCGAAATTTCGATTTCTTTTCACAGACGAGCCACATTATACGCGTCTAACTTGTTGGGAGCAGCAATTTGGCGGTAGGAGCACGGATTCACGAATGGCCGCTTAGGGTTTCAAAGAAAGAATTGAGGCTTTTTATGTTAGAGGCGAAATCGGAGCAAACCGACCACACCACGAGATTCGTAGTTTCGATTCTAACTCGTCTGTATGTTTATTTTTCCATTTGAAGCATTTTAATTCGTATGGGTTTTCGTATCGATTTTCTTAGATTTATCGCGTGTAATTTAGTTTTAATGTGTAATGTGGGTTGTAGAGGAGTCGTAGAAGTCGTAAGAAGCTAAAAATATAATTTTGGAGATTTTGGATAAATGTGAACAGTAACTCTAGTTACTGTTTCGATGAGAGCATGGGGTTCACTAATCAAAATCGCGTATATAAATCGTAACGAGTTAGTTTAACCGTAATGTGCGTCCATGTCGATGATAATTGGGTAATTTAACGTATGATGGGGATTTTAGATAATATCGTATAGTGACTTGAATATTAGAAACCCGAAACTAGCGTGCATTTCATATATTAGAGTATATACATATGGGACGTGTAATTAATAGTATTATTATGTTTGTGGTTAGGCGACGGTTCGAGATCGAGACATTCGCGTGAGTCGCCGAAGAACGAGAGGAACTAGGGAGCGTATACCCTCCCTAAGTAGTGAGTGGACACTTTTTCCTTTTATTTCTTTATTTATAAACTTATTTCCTTTATAAATGAAATAATATGCAAATACTTGTGAATGTTTTCTTTATATCCTTTCAAATATGAAAATGTGTATTTACATGTGTTGTATATGATATCATGATGGATTTGATAATGTTTTGGTATTTTCCTATACGTTTTATTTGATGACATGGCCAGTGGACCAGATTTATTCTTGTTATGTGATATTACGGCCGTTGGGCTTGATTTTAAATTATGATGATGATATGGCCAATTGGCCAAGATTTTGTGATATATACATTGGTGATAACGGCCTTGTGTGCCGATTTACTGTAGCTACAGGATGGTAGTCCGGGGAGGTGTTCACTGGGATGTGGACCCCCAGGTGAGTGTATAGTGGTAGTCTAGGATTGACCTGGGAGAGAGGTCACCTAGGTAAGTGGAGGCTGCATAGGTTGACTGTTATGTGATTGTAGTTGTGTTGTGCTATTGTGATGGGATTTGTCCACCTATGAGTCTCGTCGAATTAGTCACGGATGTCACCCCGTGATAGCTCGAGGCAAACGTTAGTGTTGGGCATTTTTCTGTTAAAACTGTATATTTTATAACTATTACATTTTAAATTTATTCTTCTCAAAATAGCATGTTTTCTGCATACAAAACCCACTAACGGTCTCGGAACACCCACGGTCAGGGTAGTTGTCGAAAAAGGAGCTAGTCCAATAATTTTATAATATGGTTTTGGAAACTTTTAAAATAAAGAAGTTTTTCTCTTGGGTTATCATTTTGAGATTTATTTGAATGTATGCATAAATACGCCACAATGTTTTAATTATATTTTATTTCGTTCACTCACTGAGTATACTCCCGTATACTCACCCCCCTCACCTCTCAGTTTCAGGGAAAGTGGTAGGATCAGCGTGGACGGTGGTGATTGCTCCAAAAGTGAAGGCTCATGTATAGCTACTTTGACTCACTTAGGACGTCCATAATCCACTGGTGTCATTTGTAGTTTTTCTTTTATTTGTGGGATTTGGTAAATAAAAAAAATTATAATAAATGTTGTATCATGAGTTGGGATTGATTCTCACAGATTTTATTTGAGTATAAACTTTTAATAATTTATATGTATTTTTATACATTTGAAGTGTTGTAGCCTTGTTTTATTTCATGTGAAGTTTGGGTGAAAGGTTGGTTGATATTGGAAGTGTTTTGAAAATAGGTTTTGGGATAGCCTTACAGGCCTACAACTAATATTCTGTGTGATTGAGTACACTCTGGAGATCTATGGCGATTGTCACTAGTAGGACCCACAGGTCGGAGTGTGACAATTAAATTGGTATCAGAACTTTTGATTCGAAATTGATTTTGAAAACGCCCAAACTTGGTTTTGAAACATGATTTAAAATTTGTGTTTGATTTTACTGTTTTTGAAATTCCAGTAGGCTAGGTGAGTCGAGTCAAGCATCACCACCATGTTATATGCGTATCGTTCAACTTTCGTATTCTTTTATAGCAATTATATCGGTAAGACCTAGACGAGGTCGTGGTAGGCCACGAAGAGAATTGATGCCCGATGAGGAAAATAAGGTTACATTCTATGTGCCCTCACAAGAACCTGAGGCACAATAAGAGCCTCCTCCTCCTCAATCTCAGCAACCAGGAATGGGAATGCCTTCTAGTATGACTCCTGAGCAATGAGTTACTTTTATAACTTATTGAAATGCTCAAGCTGCTGAAGCATCCGGATCAACTCCGAAATTGTCCAACTTGATTAAGGAGGTGTGACAGTTGGGAAGTGTACCTTTTGGTGGTACTACAGATGCAGCAGAAGCCAACAGGTGGTTTAGGAAGTTAGACGGTGATCTAACTGATATGAAATTGGAGAACAGATATAAATTAAAGGTGGCTGTTAGACTGTTGGAAGATAGTGCAACCACATGGTGGGCTAATATGCAAGCTAGAGCTTCTGCCCAGTTGACTTGGGATAATTTTATGTAGGAATTTAGGGATTAGTACTATAATCCCTTTCACTGCAATCAGAAGAAGCAGGAATTTCTTCGTCTGAGGAAAATGGGTAAAACAGTGACGGAGTATGAGACTCAGTTGAGGGAGCTGATGGAGTTTGTACCAAAGTTCGCTAATGAAGAGACTCTGCATGCCAAGTTTGAAGAGGGTCTGAATTTCGAGATTCGTAAGAAGATGTCCTTATCTGGGACGCAGGGATATAAGGAGATGATTCAGATGGCTCTTCGAGCTGAGAAGCTGGCTGGGGAAAAGAGATCAAGAGGACAGTTTTAGAAGAGAAAAGATCTAAATATACAGATTGGTTATCCCTCCAAGAAAAGTCACAGTAGTGGTTCATCCAGCGGTGCCTCTACTACGAGCCCTGCCAATATATCCTCACATTCTCCTCAAAGTCAGGGACCTTCGAGATTCAAATCATCAGCTCAGGGAAATACTCAAGGATCGAGGCAAGATCAGAGGACAAACAGATGTACTCATTGCAGGCATTATCATGTAGGGAATTGTCCTCTGCTGTCTGTATGCTATCAGTGTGGGGAGACAGGCCACATAAGAAGATTTTGTTCTAAGTTAGGCGGAAGGGAAGCAGGTGGTCAGACGAGTCAACATTACTCACATCACTAGCAGCAGCCACCAGTTGAGCAGGCAACAACTTCTTTGGGTAGAAGATCAGGAGCTGGTAGTTCATCTGTTGCATCTCGAGGTACTCAGAGATCTCGAGGTAGAGTGTAGACCAGAGTGTTCGCTTTGGATCAAGAGCGAGTACAGGCTAACCCAGATGTAGTGATCGATACAGTTACTATCTTTGATCAACCTGTATATGCATTGATAGATCCGGGTTTCGATCGGTCTTTTGTTAACATGGCTCTAGCATCTCATGCAAATGTTCCATTATCATCCCTAGAACAGGAGATCATTGTGCATACTCCATTAGGCCAGAAGTTGTTGAGGAAGACTGTGTTCAGAGATTGTCCTATAATTGTAAGCGGAGTTGAGT
>JAVXUL010091792.1:0-22277 GCA_035590515.1 Trichilia minutiflora | reverse complement strand
TATATATAATTATTAATTATTATCAATTTTATGATATTTTATTAATATTTAAAAATAAATTTTTTAAATAAGTTTTAATATTTAAAAATAAGTTTTATGAATAATTTCTTAAAAAATTATTTATAAATAATTTTTTTTATTAATTATTATTATATAAAAGATATAGAGATAAATCATATATAATTTATGATGATAAATAAAATAATAATAAAAATTTTATAAGATAATATTAATCGGTTTGATTTGCGGTTTTATGATTTAGAATTGATTCAATCTATAATCTAAATCGCGAATAACAGTTTGAAAAGTATTAATCCGTAAATCGATCCATAAATTTTTCAAATTAATCTAAACCGCTAATTTTTGTGGTTTAGATCGATTCCGATTGAATCGGTTGAAAAATACTCGTTCCTAATCTAGGCAGCTCATTATTCCAATATTTTTCCAAAGAAAATTATATGGATCAACCATCACTGAACTAGTGTGATAATCCTATATAGGGGATAAATTTTCTTCACAAAGTTAAGAAAGTCAGAGTGAAGGTGACTTTGAATCTATATTTTTCTCCCCATATTTTCTAAGTGAAAATGAGGGTATTTAGCCAAGGATCCTTCACGGAGAAGGAATTGAACAAATTTAGATCTCATCTCTGGTGGAATATGAACAGGACGCTAGCTTTTGTCAAGCCAAACTGCTGTACCCTTTTCCTCCAAGATAGCCTGCGCAAGGAAAAATTAGATTACTGGGCATTCTTACATTTCCTGAAAACTATGCATAAGTGAAGTTCAGGAATCAGGATGATGATCACAAACCTCATGATTTGGCAGCTTAAAGATGAAGTGAGCAAAGTATAAGAGAGCAGCTGAGGTGCCACAGATCCTAACCGTCACAACAAACTTATATCCACTCTAGCAGCAAAGTCCCACGAGAACAGATATAATTCAGATCATTCTAATTAGGAAACTAGCTCTTAACTTTTATAAGTCCATGAATAATTTCAACATGCCAGGGGGATACTGATGAATTTCAAAGCCAGTGAGATCATCTATATTTTAGTTCAGTGTAGACGTTAATGAAAATTCTGGTATAATCTAATCCGAAGAAGACAAGGAACCAATCAGGAACATAGCTACACAACAAAGCAGAACAATCTTTTAACATAATAGAGATTAACTAAAAAACCTAGAAGCCAGCAACTATTTGCGGATGAACCCAATTTTGAAACAATTATAAATTTCAAATCAGAAACTATTCCCAGCCACTCTCCTCAAAATGGAATGGCAAGAATCAAAGAGAGGCAATCCAATGTGGTTAATCCCAGAAGAATGAGAAAGTATATAACGTCTTACACATTAAAAAAATACAATAAAATAACTACAAATAGACAGTATCTAAGTTTTATAATAAATAAAAGTAAGGTATTGTTTTCACGAAAATAGGATAATTATCACATGTTAATTACTGTAACTGAAATAGTTAAAAATTATCTAGACTAACAAAAATGAGTAATCTAAATTCTAACTACTTAAAAACTAGCACGAATTAATAGAAGTTAATAAAAAAACTAGGGTACAGGTAATGAGCTTAAGGGGATCGATTCCATTCTTGTTTACCATGTTTGTCCGACCGTTTTGCTCTTAAATTCATTTTAATACGATTTATTAGCTTGGGCTCAAATATCATTCCATTCTTTCTTCTGAAACTATAATAAAATTATATGATCAAGTAACTTAATTAATATCTTTATTTAATTAAATTATAAAAACCACTCATTAAGACCTAACACATTTAGTTATTAATCATTTTTTAATATATTAGCTCTTAAGTTATATTTCCCTTACTCCCATGTATAAATTTTACCTTTTTCAAGTATTAAAATTACACATTTAAAATCAATTATTTTAGTGGCAAGATAAAATGAAAGCAATAAAGACTATGAATACAAATAAATTTAAGATAAAATTTTATTAATACACAAAACAATGTCCAAATATAACTCACAAGAGTTTTATCTATTCCGTCACGATAAAATTAAACACTCATATTGTATAATAGAAATACAAGAAATAGAAGGATTAAACATTCCAAGGCAGAAGAGAAGTAATCAAAGAGCAAACTATCGGAATAGTATGCAATCCCCTCTAAAATTTGTCTTCACTTCTTCTTTCTTCTCGTGTTTTTCTTGGTTCTCTCTTAAAAATGATGTTTCTCTCTCCTCCAATATGATTGGCGGCTGTTCTCTCCCTTTGCACAAAATCCTAGGTATCCTATTTATAGTAAAAAAATAAACTCTGGCTTGTGTAGAAAGTTTCCGCTTTTGGGCGCTATAGCAGGATTTTTCCCCATTGCAATGGGCTTGTATGATCCAGAAACAGCTCTTAACCTCTGTTGCAGTGAGAATTTCCTGCTGCAGCGGGCTTCTGCACTCCACAAAGCTGCCTCTCGATTTCCGCTGCAGCGAGAAGATCCTGCTGCAAACTTAGCACTGACTTACGCTTCATCGAGAATATCTCACTGCGGCAGTCCTTACAGGGAACATTTTTAGTTTCTGGAGTTCGTTGCAGCGGGCTTCGGCTTACGTCCCTAATATCTCATGCTCCATTTCCACACCCGTTTTGCGCAATCTCGGCTCTTGTGACCTATACACATTTAAAGAACAAAAACACATAAAAAACATATAAATTCACACGAAAATAGTATAAACTAAATAAAGATAACTCGGTGAAAATAAAATTATCAGAGTCAATCATGGTAGTGAGCAACATGTAAACTATTGAGAAGACATGACACCAATGAGAGCAGGACAAGCGAGTGAGAAAGATTAAAGCAAACTGAACGTGGAAATCATGTAGTGCCGAACAAAGAGAGGGAAAAGTAAGAAATGGAAAGCTGATAAACGAGGAAACCAATTTCAATACTCTGTTTATACTCCAGATTTTATTTGTGAACAACTAACTAGAAACCCCAAAAATCAAACTAAAGTGTTATATCCAGAAAATCAACCTAAAACTATAGAGTCAAACCACTGAGTCTTCCAGATTCCAATTCACACACATTATCCAATAATTTTGGCCAAGAATTGGCGTGGGAAGCTTATCTAAAAACTTTAGCTGCAATCAAGGAATGATTTATAGAATTTTAGAATAAATTTAAGAATATATATATATATATATATATATATATATATATGTGTGTGTGTGTGTGTGTAAATGTATTTTTGTATGATTATGATTTGTATATGTTCATTCACTGAGTATACCCCCGTATACTCACCCCTCACCATTTCCAGTTTCAGGGATAGCGGTTTAGTCAGAGCGGTGGTGGTGATCGCTTGAGAAAGTGAAGACTCAGGTATACGCTTATCAACTCACTTTAGAAACTCTCAGTCCACTGGCGTCTTTGTAAACTTCTTTTTATTTCTGATGATTTGAAAGTACCAAACAGAATTGTAATAATTATTATATTTGATTTTAGGGATGGATTTCCGATGACTTATTTCTGATGAATGTTTTACCTAATGTGCGCACTGATTTATTTGAAATGTTTGAAATTTGATTTATCTATTGTATGTTTGGGTGTGTGTGGACGAATATTTGAAAGTGTTTATGAAATGTTTTTGGTGTTAAACAGATTTTGTATAAGCCTTACAGGCTTATAGGTGGTATCCTGTGTTATTGGGTACACCCTGGAGGTCTGTGGCGTTGTCACAGGTGGGACCCACGGATCGGGTCGTGACACCTAAGATTTCATTATCATATAACCTATCTTAGAAATATCATGAAAGTAGTGAAAAATCATTTCACACCATGGAAACAAAGATGGAAACAAACTTCCCCAAATAGCATCCATTTTGTGCATACACCAAACCACAAGCATATAAGCAATCAAATCATGAACCTAACATGCTCTGATACCACTTGAAGGTCATGCATAAATTGTAAGTTTTTGACACAAAAATCCTAGGCTAAATACATGAAAAATAATGAGTTTCATGAGTGATTACCTTAGGGCTTTTGGGAGATTAGTTGTGTGCTTTCTTTTGTAATGGAGAATAAGATCAAAAACATGAATTCTCTTTACTTGACACCATTCTCTTGCTTCCCATCATCATGGCCGAATTTTATGAGAGAGAGAAATGGAAAATCAATATTTTTCTTTTAAAAAATACAAATAAAAGAGATATTTATACTTTTGTTTTTATTTCCATTTAATTAAATCATGGATTTATCTAATAAATAATATTAATTAAATAAAAATATTTTGATACAAGAACACTAATCAAATATGTGTGCAATCATGTAAAGTGGATCAATTAATAAATGACAAATAATGAAAATGTATTAACCATTCATAAAGTGTCATTTTTCAACATATTAACCATTAATATTTTATATTTATCTAACTCGTTAACACTTAAAGAAATTAGATATATGGTATCATAGTTAATATTTTAATTAATATTTTGAATTTCTAAAAATCCAAAATCATAGTATATTTATCATAATGCCCTTGGTCATATTTACGCATAAGGATAAAATGGTCTTTTTATCTAAATTAAACAATTTAATTTAGATATCATCATTTTATATTAAAATTCTATTTTAATATGTTTGATAATCAAAATTATTAAATTTAAATATGTAATTAATAATAAATTATACACATGTATCATATCTAAATTTAAATATGATAATCAAAAGTTATTTTGCACTAAAAGAAACTATTTCATTTCATTTTCATTATTTTGCCTTAAAATCATATTTTAACATATTTGATAATCATTATTATCAAATTTGATAAGTAATTTACATTAAATTATCTTATGATATCAATAGATCATCTCTTTAATACTTTAAAATGATAACCGTTATACGCATCAGTTTTGGCTTGTTTTTATATTATCATGAGGGTCCTAGCCCTCTCTCGATAATATTTTATCTCTTTCTCATGTGAAGATGTGTTAGAGGATCTTGGTGGACCATGAAGGTTCACCGTGACTTAGCTGTGAATATGTGTCGAATATTTCGGCTTTGAACATTTCAGTTACTCATCGACTATGGTTAGTATCTAGCAATGTGTTATAGTCCCTAAGTCACGATGAAGAAGTATCTTCATCAAACCTTTCATCAATTGTACGTAACGTGTGAGTAATGTCCTTCCGTCATCGTATCCTAATCAAGATAAGGGTACATGGATTGTCAAAACCCTAATCTCAATATTACTTTGAATTATCGATCATATGTCAACATTATACGATGGACATCGTCTTATAATCAAGACATCATATCGACATTTGATTAGGAACTTGACTCAAACTGAGGCAACGAAAATTCTCAGCCTAATATGTCAAGCTAATAGATCTCATCTTAACTGTCAACCAAACATCTATATGAACAAAGTATACCCAAACAGGCTTCTTGTACAGGGCATAATTAACTCTGCATGTATACATCATATAAAATACACCCATCCATATAGAGTTCGATTCTAGACGTCTCAGGTCAAAGGATTACATCGTACATTATTACAATCTATCGATAATTCATTAACTACATGCATACCATATGATTCATCGATATTCGATTCTGTTCGATAAATAGTTCATCAACTATAAATCCACACTAATACCCTTATGCCAATACACATATTGTCAGCCTACATATATTATCATATAATATCATTAGACAGCATTTACTATGCCTACTATGTGATATGGTTGCTCAATCAATACAATGTATATAGGGAACGATTTGATAATTTATTTAACAATTAAATAAAATTATCCGGACAATTTACATACATTCTTCATTCATTTGCATAAAAAATAAAGGAAGCAGCCAACGTATGTAAATAAAGAACTACTTCTTTCATTAATAAATATAAGAGTTTATGCAAGATCAAAAGTCCTAAAATCGACAACACGAATGGTTTTTAGGGTATATACACTAACACAATCAAATGAAGATGTATGAGCCTGATGAAGACAAGATTACTTTCATCACTGATCAAAGTTTGTACTATTATAAAGTCATGCCTTTCGATTTAAAGAATACTGGTACAACATTCTAGAGATTGGTAAATAGGGTCTTCAAACCCTTAATTAAGTTAACCATAAAGGTGTATGCTGATGATATGGTTACAAAATCTGTGAAGGTCTCTGACCATGCTAAACATTTAGAAGAAACTTTATCGTATCTGAAGAAGTATAACATGATGTTAAATCCTGAGAAATGTTCTTTTGGTGTCGGAGCTGGGAAATTCCTCAGGTACATCATTAGTGAGCGAGAAATTGAGGCCAACCCCCAGAAAGTGAAAGCTATCATGGATTTGAAGCCTCCAACCACAATGAAAGAATTATAGAGTTTAATAGGGAGATTGACTGCATTGAATATGTTTATTTCAAAGGCTACAGATAAGTGTTTTACCTTTTTTTCAGATGATGAGGAAAGGAAAGAAGATGGAGTGGCATAAGAATTGTGAATGGAGTTTCAAAGAGCTTAAAGAGTATTTGGCCTATATTTCGCACCTTATTAGTCTTGAGAAAGGAGATAGTTTGCACCTATACTTGGCTGTCAGCGACCATTCTGTAAGTTCTGTTCTACTGAAAAAGGATGCTGAAAAGATATAGAGGCATATTTATTATGCTAGCAAAGCTTTGTTAGATGCTGAGACTAGATATACCCCAACAGAAAAGCTTGCTTTCTCACTTGTCACTATTGTCAGAAAATTACCTCCTTATTTTCAAGCATATCAGATAATCGTGCTGACAGATCAGTGAGGTAAATCTTACACAGACTAGATTTGTTTGGACGCCTGGTGAAATGGTCAATAAAACATGAGTATGACGTAGAGTATGATGTTGGTGGTAATTTAAGGTCCATACAGTATATTTCTACTAAAATCAACAATATGCCCCCCCCCACTTTAATGAGAGTCGTCCTCTTGTTTTTGGGAACTATCACTCTATCCTATAAAATCATCATCTCTTCTTCCCCCAAGAACTATGTGTGACTTGATCCCCTACTAAAAAAGAAAAAACAGAAAAAAAAAGGGAGAAGAAGAAGAAGAAGAAGAAGAAGAAGAAGGAGAAAAGAGATGGGGGTACGTAGGCAGCTTGAGAGAGATCCAAGTCCAGTCATAAACACAAAACACCATTCTACCACCATAAGCTACTCCTTGTTTGGTGTAAGAAAGTCATCGAATATATTTTGCACCAATAGAGTATAAACCTCGGAAGGCCATCAAGGGACAAACACTGGCAGATTTTATAGTAGAAAGGACAATTATAGAATAATTAACTATATTACAGGTCTCGAACACCAACCACAGTTAAGACGAGACCAGAATCACAAATCTTAATGCTTTAGAAGAATCCTGACAACTGTATGTTGATGGTGCATCCAACATTCAGAGAGGTGGAGCTGGTGTAACTCTAAAAAAACCTGATGGAGAGGAGGTTATATATTCCCTAAGATTTGATTTCAAAGTAACTAACAACGAGGCGGAGTATGAAGCTCTGATAGTCGGGATCAAATTGGCTTAGGCCTTGGGAGTTACATCTTTGAATGTAAATTCTGACTCTCAATTGATTGCCAACTAAATCAAAGGATAATTCCAGGCTTGGGAAGACAACATACAAGCTTATTTGAGTCAGAACAGAAGGCTCTTGGAGACATTTAAAGAAGTTACAATGAAGCAACTCCCTAGATTCGAGAACTCCAGAGATGATGTTTTAGCTAAACTGGCCTCGGTGTTCAAAAGAAAAGGCCCAACTTCAGTGCCAATCAAAGTTCTAATGCAGCAAAGTGTGGAGCTGAAGAGTGATCATGTGGCTACCATGTAGGAAATCCCTAACCCGGTGTAGATGCAGGAACTCAAGTTCTATATCTAATATGGGGAGTTTTCAATAGATAAGAATGAGGCGAGAAAGATCAAAATAGATGAGGCTAATAAAGTTCTAGAAGAAATTCATGGTGGGATCTGTGGAAGCCATGCTGGAGCCTGTTCCCTCATGTACAAAATCCTTCGACAAGGTTATTATTGGCCAACAATTTCGAAGGATGCTTCTCAGATTGTTAGATCATGCCACGAGTGCCAGATTCATGGAGATATTCTGAGACAACCACCAGAAGAACTCTCTTGCCTCTCCAGTTCTTGGCTTTTTTCTTAGTGGGGTCTAGATTTGATTAGACCACTTCTTACTGCTCAGGACAACATAAAGTATGCAATTATTCCAATAGATTATTTCACTAAGTGGGTGGAACCAAAGCCTCTCTCTAGCATAATCGAGAAGAAAACAACAGCATTTGTGAAGCAAAATGTAATTTATCGCTTCGAAATCCCACAAGTTCTGGTGGTAGGCAATGGGAAGCATTTTGACAATGCTAGATTCAGAGAATTTCATTTAGGTTTTGGTATTGACCTGAGATTTACTATACCAACTCATCCTTAAGTTAATGGATAAGTAGAAGCTACCAACAAAATAATCAAGAAAGCCTTGAAGAAAAAGCTCGGGGAGTACAAAGGGGCATAGATCGATAAATTGCCCGAGGTACTTTAGGCTTACAAAATAACCCCCAAAGTAGCAATAGGAGAATTCTCATTTCTACTAGCTTTTGGGTGTGAAACTGTGATCCCAATTGAAGTTGAAATCCTAACTTTCAGTGTACAAGGCTACGATAAAGGAAGGAATGAAGCCAGTCGACGACTAGACTTGGATCTGTTGGAGGAAGCACGAGACAAAGCTATAGTCAGAACGACTGCTCATCAGCAAAAGGTGGCTCAATACTACAATCAGAAAGTCAGACGCTGAACCTTTTAGAGAGGAGACTTAGTTTTCAGATGAGTAATTCTTAATACCAAACTTCTTGGTAAAGGGGCGTTTGGAGCCAATTGGGAAGGGCCATGTAAAATCACTGAGATTCTTATACCCAAAGTTTATAAGCTGAAGACCCCGAGTGGAGTACAAATTAGAAAGGCCTGGAATGCAGAAAATTAAAGTTATATTATCCCTGATTCAACCCAAATGGCTCGATCCTCTTGGCTTCATACACATTTGTCTCCGAAAGATATAAGCCCCTATCATTCTTAAAAGCACTCTTTCAGTATTCAGGCTCTACTCTCTTGGCTGATAAATATTTCTCTGTTTATGGGACAATGTCATCCTTAATTTAAAGGCCATATACTGGTATGGGACTACGTTTTCCCCGATTTAAAGGCCATATACTGGGATGGGACCACGCCATTCTTAATTTGAGATCGCATGTTGGTATGGGACCACATCATCCCCAATCCGAGATTGCATGTTGGTATGGGACTATGTCATTCTCGATTTGAAGGTCACATGCTGGTATAGGATTATGTCGTCCCCAATCTGAGATTACATACTGGTATAAAACCTCGTCATCCTTGATTCATAGGCCACATACTAGTATGGGACCACATCATCCCCAATCTAAGACTACATACTGGTATGGGACCACATCATCCCTAATATAAGACTAAATATCTCTTATGGGCTACGTTATCCCCGATTCAAGATCAATGATAACTATGGTCTATTTTACATTGATGTCATTCTTAAAATCGGATCGATTATTAATTAAATTCATTATTTCATGTCTACTATAAAAATAACTCTGTTTATGATTAATTAGAGCAATTATATTTGTTTTAGAAATTCTGTCTGTGTATTGTATGTTTACTTACCATCTCATTTGACTATTACAGTATTATCCGAGTTGATTCTTATACTTAGTGAAAAACTTTCTACGTATTTTGTCTTAATTGACTATTGAATTATCAGCTTATATTGAGTTAACCCCTATGTTTAATAAAATATTCACTAAATGATACATGTGAATGATTTTTATTACTTAACCAGTTTATGTAAGTGCAAGCAGGTGTTATCTCGGAAGATACTTGTTTGAGTACTGGAAAAAGAGATATGAGAATAGAAAATTAGATAAAGTTCCATTGTTGAAGAAATAATTTTTGTTTTTTCTTTACAATAATCACAAGAAGGAAAATCAGAGCTAAGTCTCTACATTCGCAATCTCTTCTTGGTTTCCTGAAGACTTAGGTCTCTGTTCGATTGGGAGTTCTATGGGCGGCTCAATCGGAGGCTCATTCTGTGCGGTCGGAGGGTCGACAATGGTAGTCTCGGGAGTTGGGTTAGAAGTAGGAGTATCTTTGTCCGTATCAGTAGCTACTTCCTTAAAATCTAGAATTTCTCTCCCAAGGACTTTGTATAGCCATCCGAGGTTGAGGTGAGGGTATTGGACCTTGAAAGTTTGGTAAGTTAGATCAATCGCCTCATTCATTTTGGCCTCACCAGCGGCCTCGTCAGCATTTGTAGTATCTTGAGCTTTTTTAATTTCCTCAGATACCTTCTTCCTTACAAGCTGTAGCTTCGATTTCTTGTGAGAGCATCGAGATCTAAGATTGACAATTTCTGTGGTGAGTCTGGTCTGCTCAGATTTCGTGGTCACCATTCAGATTTCTAGCCCCTCATTTTCTTTTGCCCACACTAACTCTTTCTCCTAAAATTTCATTCTCTTTGTCGCCAGAGTAGCCTCCGTATTTTCGAGTGACTTCATGGCCCAGGCATTCTCTTTCTCTAGTTTTTACATTCTCCCTGTGTCATCTTTGCTCGCCTCCCACTAATGTTTCATTTGTTGTATCGCCTGTATCAAGACAAGTTGTCAGTATATTGCAAAAAAGAGATCTTCAAGAGCTAAATAGAGTATTTACCCTCAATCCTCATCTGCACATAAACTCTATTGCCACCTCATCCTTCCAGGACTTCAATTTTTGAGAGACACCTGGAGAGATATGCCTCCCTGCATCACTCATCAGCCCCATAAGATGAGCATAATTGTCACGCTCCAACCCATGGATCCCACACGTGACAACTGCCATAGACTCCCTAGGATGTATCCAATCACCAGATCACACCCTGTAAGCCTGTAAGGCCTTTACAAAAACCTGTTTCAAACCAATTATGTAACACTTCAAAAAAAAATTCAACCCAACACCCAAACTTCGAATCATTTGAAAGAAACCCCAGGCACTTCTATAAAAGAACATTTCAATCATCAATGTATATAAACTAGTCCATAAAATAATTAGCAAGATATAAACGTGTGGGAATCAATCAATCCCCAAATAAACTGTAAACATTTCTTACAAATTCTTTTATAATTCATAAAAAGATCCATAAACAAAATGAAATAAACAGTAGACTCCAGTGAACTATGGATCAAGCATGGTGAGTCGACATAGCGTATACCTAACGCTCTCAACACTTGGAGCGATCACCACCTGACCAAAGCTCATAACTCCTCGCTTACCCTGAAATTGGAGAGTAAGGGGGGTGAGTATACGGAAGTATACTCCGTGAGTGAACGAAGTATATATATATAAATAAATAAATACAGTCAAATCAGTTTAATGCAAAACATTTCTTCCCATTTGGAAAACTCTAAAGCATATACCAAAAGTCATTGGACTGACTATATTTCTCGACGATCACCCTGGCCCTGGGTATCTCGAGATCGTCAGTGGGTTTTATATGCAGATAAACATGCTATTTTATAAAAGATAGTTTTAAATGCAAGGAATAGAATATGCATGATTTTTCAAAAAATAAGCCCACCACTGACGTTTACCTCGAGTAGTCACGGGGTGACATCCGTGACTGACTTGACAAGACTTACAGGAGGTCAAATCACATCTCCCTCATAATATCACAATCATCATATATTAATCCCACCTGTACAGCCTCTACTCACCTAGGCGACCTCTCTCCCAGGCCATCCCTAGGCTACCACATATAACACTCATCTGGGGGTCCACATCCCAGTGAACTCTCCCCCAAGCTACCACCCTGTAGCTACATTAAATAACCCGGCTCTCACGGCCGTTATCACCAATATACAAACATAAATCCTGGACCACTGGCTATATCATCATCATAAATCACAAAACATAGCCCACTAGCCGTATCGTCACACAACAATCATAAAACATGGTCTACAGGCCATATCATCGCATAACAAACATTAAAGCTGGCCCACTAGCCATAGCACCATATAAAAACGTATACATCACATAATATCAAATCCATTTCTAAATCCATCATATAAATTATAAAAGTAAGTTTGAAATGGAATAACAAAAATAGAAAATAGTCCACTCACAATTTAGGGAGAGTATACACTCTCTAGTTTTCCCTCGTTCCTCGACGTGTCATGCGGATACCTCATTCGCGTATCATTGTCTAAACACAAGTATTCAAAATTGTATCAATATACATTCCAAAAATACATATGAGACTCGAATGCATGCGATGCATGCTAACCTGAGTTTCCTAAAATTGGACAATACGTAAAACTAGTTAAAATCTCATTATTCACCCAATCATCCATTCATTACTACCACATACCCACATTATAGCTAAACTAGCGCATTTCGACATAATTTCATAATTTAGATAAATGGATCCCACACACTTGTCAGAACAGTAACTTTGATTACTGTTCCTGTTTATCCATTTTCTCCAAATTTATATTTCTAATTTCTTACGAATCTCCTGACTTCACTACAACCCAAATAAACAGGAACAGTAATCGAAGTTATATTTCTATTTCTAATTTCTTACGAATCTCCTGACTTCACTATAACCCAAATAACGTATAAAATCTAAATGTACACGATAAATCTAGCTGAAATCCATACGAATATACAATAAAACCCATATGAATGAAAATTGATAAAATGCAAAACAAAATGCGCAGATAAGTTAGAAATGAAGCGATGAACCTTGTGGTATAGTCGATTTTCTTTTGTTTCGTTCAGAAGTTAGAAAACCCCAAATTTTCTCCTTGAAACCCTACCTATTATTTTCGATTTCTGTGCTTCTACAATAAAATTGACTCTCCCAGGTTATTAAACGCGTAGAATGTCGATGACAGATAATGAGAGATCAAAAATTTGGCAAAATATAGGTGAAAGATAAAGAAGACAGAGAGGACGTGAGCGTGAGGGGAAAAACAGAGGGAAAGAAAGAAGAAAGGCCAAAAATTGGGCTTACTCCCCTATTTATAGAAAAAAGATAAAATTATCATTTTACCCTTAAGAAATGCAAAGGAGAATCTTCTAAAAGAGGGCACAATCATTATTTTGCGTCAATTCGATCGAACAAATCGGGGGATTCATTCGAACGAATATGAATTCGATCGAATGGATCGTGTTTCGATCGAACGAATTTAACACTTTCAAAGTCAGATAACTCCCCAAAATTTCGTTTAAATGACACCATTGATTCTGTCGAACAAACCAATATTCAGTCGAATAAATTTGGGACCAAAATTTTTCAGGGAATTCCTCCAAATTTCATTTGAACGATCCACTTTTTGTTCAAATAAAATATTCCATTCATTCGAACGTGGGACCAGACATTCGTTCGAATGATTCGACCCATTCGTTCGAATGAATTATATATTTTCTCCTAAATCCTTCTCTTAGTTGAAAAATATCATTAGTGTCCCACTCAAAATAAAAATTACTTTTACTTACATTGAGGTCCCTGCGTTCACACCCCAAAACTTATCTAAGTCAATCAAATTCTCAAACTAAGTTATAGAATCATGCTCACATGCACACGGTGTACGGGATGGATGCCAATGCATGAACAAAGAATGTGTAAAATTATAAATATACCTTTGAGATCTAAGCACGAGACTCACAATAATACTGCCTTTTTCTTTTTGGGATATCGTCAGGTCAGAGCTTGGGGACGACCTCAGATTGAAAAATGCTATCCCCAGAAAAAGTTCTCGAGGAAATGACCACCCCAGTCCTCTTTTTCTTCGAGTCTTTTTCGACTAGAGGAGGCTCATTCATCACTCTCTTTCCCTTGTCTTTATTCGAGGGAAGAGGGCATATCTCAGTCTCCGTATTTGAGATAATCGTTGGACTCTGTCATCTTCGGAGGATGAGACCTCCTGCTCCTACTAACTGTTTCCCTTTTTCTTTATTTTGAGGAGGTTTAGTGAAGGTCTCGACTTTTTTCTTCCTTGCTAATTTATCAAGGGTAGCTAGAGGATTCCCAGAAGGCTTCTTTGATGCCATTATCCCTGCAAAACACAACAAAGAAAATGGTCAGCAACACATAAACACATCACAGTATTATACGAGATAAAAAAACAAACAATTACTTTAGGCGTAATTCATATTTTTGAAGATTTACAAACTCTTTAGTTGGGGCCTGTTTGACTAAGCCCGAGGCAAATAAATTCAAGTTAGAAAGCAAGACTTTTTGATCATGCACCTGAGACCTCGCTGTCCTAATTGTCTCTAAGCTGTGGGGGCTCAATTTTCTTTCTCCCGGCCATTCTCAGAATAGGGATATCAGGTTTCGAGTTCCAGTTATCATCCACAAAGAATCATTTATTCTTCCAATCTTTATTACAGGTGGGATTCCTTTGATCGGGTTTGGTTTTTGAAGCCTTGTCTGAAGATAATACCACCTAGGATTTTTGTTAGGGTTCATCTTGAGCACAAACAAGTGCTCTATTTCTTCTATAGAGGGTGGGGAGTCGGATATTTGTCTCCATAAAATATACAAACCTGTCAGTATTCTCTAGCTGTTCAAATTAAACTGGTAGGGGGCTATCTCGAGTGATGTAAAGATTCTAGAAAAATAGCCCTACAAAGGTAGTATGGCCCATAAGTAGAATAGTTCTTTGTTGAAGGCAATTTCACCTTTAGGAGGGCTACTGGGCCTTTTGTTGGTCTCGGGAGCTCGGAGGTAAAAATCCTCAAGTATTCTGAAGTAAGATGTGTATGCTTCTAACTCTATTTCTAGGATTGTGGTTATGAACCAGTCATGTTCATATGAGGATCTGGCCTTTGAGATCGGCGATAGGTTAGCCACCATCGCCAAGTCCCTTTTTAAGTTATTTCTCACAATTATAGCCTCGAGTATGGTCGAAGAGGAACTGGAAACAAAAGCCATTTCTGCTCAGAAAACACAAGGAAAGAATTAATGAGGCTGCAGTGGGGTTATCAATATCTCAGAGACCTTATTTCTCCTACCTATGGTCATTGCAGCTCAACACCCAGAGCTAAAAACAGGCTAAGATTTATTTTTTTCTTATAACCATTACTTTTTTAGAATAATCATGCTACTCATTCATGAATCTTGAATAATGTTCACCTTTAACAGTAACGTATACATTCTATTTTATACTATCATAAAAAGTGCAAGACATTACAAAATAAAAACAAACAAATTTTGATAATTAAAACTCACCAGATGTTATGGAGAAAGAATAAAAAATGAAGCTTGAAGAGAGATTGACTTGAATATGAGTAACGAAGATTGTTGAAACTGCTAAGGAATTCTGAGACAATTTTGCGTAAATTAGAAGGAGAAGAAAAATGATTTAAGGGAAAAAATCGTTGTATTTATAAAGAGATCAGTGGAAGACGTTCAAGTGGGAAAACCCTAATCACGGATCAAATCTAATGGATAGGGACTTGCCACATCATTGAGTCTATAAAACGCCAAAGTTCATGTCTTTTCAAATTTAAAATCGGTAGGGCTCACGTTATCAGACGGGTTAGTAAGGTCCCTGAAATCTCGGTCCTTTCAGTTGAAGCCTCTAACGAGGAGCTGCCATATGGAGTGACGGTTATGTCTCTTGGAATAATTTAAAAAGGGGGACGACATTCGAAAGGATGCAATTAATGTGACAGTTGAGCAGCAATTCTTTAAGTTTTTAATTAAAAATTGATGGGCTTGATATTTGGGTAATTTATGACAGCCCAGTCCAAAGGCCCAGGCCCACTGACCAGTGATACTTATTCCCCTAATGATGGTATATAGTAACGTCATCATCCGAGACCTGAAACTTCTCAACGCTTCACTCAAGTCCATAAAACAACGACGTTCTGAGACCTCTTTCCATAACATTAAAACAGAAATCTTTGGGCACACATCATCATTTTTCGAGAATTTCATACTTCTCGGGTTGCACTTATCGAGACTTGCGACTTCTCAACATGTATTTTTGGAAACCTTAGACGTCTCAAAACCTTCTCATCAAGGTCTCAGAGTCTTCTCAAAGAGGTTTTTAATTCTCTTAGTATAAGTCTTCGACTCCATCGATCTTCCAGGATATTCATTTATACATGTGGATAAATACAGACCTCAAAATTGCCACGTTCCACGATTCCCGTAACAAACTTTCATAAGGAACCAGTGAAGGAGTGACATGTATATATGGTTATGCTTGCAAATGATTGAAAAACAAAAGAATACGAGAATAAATGAGAGGATCATTCATTTTTCATGGGTAACGAATATTCTGGCTGAAACACACGCACTTTTGAGCTTTACCTGCAACTTTTTCTCTCTATGCTCTCTCAATTATCACACACAAGGAAAACCTTTACTGATTTAAGTATCGAAGAGTTTTCGTCGAAAAACCGGCTTTACCCTTGAGAGTTACTGTGTTTTGCAAATAGAAGTTCATAGAGATTGCTCGTTATTAAAAAAAAAAGAGGCCGGTGCTAGAAGTTAGAGAAGAAAGACCAATTTCTTGCATCAACACTATTGATTTAGATTTCATATTTAATAAATTCTATTATTTTAAGTCTTGTAATGTACAATTTAATATTATTTTTCTTATTTACTTATATTTTTATGATGCTACATTTTATTTTAATGTTTGTTTAAAAAATACATTTTAAGAAGTAATGTTCATAACATTCTTTTTATTAGCTGTATATTTTTTTATTTATAATTTTTTTCTATAATATCTTTATTTACATTAAATTAAATATTTAATTAAACCTAGTCTCCCATCCTTAAAATTGTTTGTTGACTAATATTAACTTATACAATTACTTAAATACCCTCATCATCTACGCTTTTAAAAAGTTAATGATGCTTAAATGAGAAATAATTTGAGAAATTAAACCAAAGAAAGGAATCAACGAATTTAGCATGAATTACCTTTTGGTCAATTGGCTTAAACAAAATCTCTATGACTTGACAAAAGATCATTCTCCATCCATACTTTAAAAAATAGAAAAAAAAATAATCAAGTTTCTCTCATCTCTCTAACTGTAAACAAGGATAATAGATAATGGGGTCAGTGGTTTTCATAGAATAAATAAATTAAATTAAATTAAATAATTATGGTATAAAAATTTTTTAAAAAAAATGTGGGTGGAGTTGTCCTCTTTATAGTATAAGGAAGCTAAAACTATGTCTTACATTGAAAAATCGAAAATTAATGTGAGCCATTGATTTAGAAAAATTAATGCACTAACATGTAAACATAAAAAGATTATTTCATCAGCATTTAGAAATTACTTGATATTATGATAAGATAACTTTTGAATCATAACTGTTGAGTTGTGTGTGCACAGTTGAGATAATAAAAACATTATAATGGTCCTCGGTGTCTCCTCAAGCAGCTGTCTCATGTTTTCTGCCCTGTCCAACCAATCTCAAATATAGAAAGGTATACAATTGATGTCAAATATACCTTTTGTCTACATATAGTTCCGGCAAAAAGGAAAAAAAATTCTGGGAACAATTTAATCTTTTTCAATGCCTGAGAACAGACTAAGTAATCATCATGGAGTGACATGATATGCATACAGCATTCAACAGTTTAAATCAGATAGAGTAAAAAGTACCAAACGATAGTATCGAGGAAATGTACTTCCATTCACACATATTTACAGCAGTAACAACATCACCAGAAGCGTAATGCATTAGCATATTCAATTTAGGAGAATGACAGCTGCGTGATGAATTCCGGATTGGAACTCTGATATGTTTTGGTCTTACGAAGTCTTTCAAAATATGAAGTCTTTAATCCCTTCATCCTCCCAATATAAGAGCGGACCCAAACCGGGTCATTACCGGGAGCACCAGTGACGATGGCAGTAGTGTTCTCATTAGCAAACTCACTGAGAGTTATCATTATCTCTGGCTCAATAGCAGACGACGCTGTTTACATGGCTAAAATATGGCTAAAATATCCAGCATTTATACCACTATTGTCAAGTCGAAAGCTGTTTGGATATTTTGTCAAGGTCTAATTCACGGATCTAGACATATCTCCAAACTCTTATCCAGGCCTATCATATAGGCAAATTATCTTTCAGTGGACATCTTGATACGACGTTGTCCTGAAAAGCCAACTATACCATACAGGAAATAATGAGATCGTTTCGAGTACTCTGTCCGAGGCTACTGATCAGAAGGTCTCCTTCGAGTTATCATGGTTAATTCGAACTCGGGTAAAGGGTTCTCAACGACAAGTCTTCTGGGCTCGGTCTTGGAGAATCGAGTTGATGTGATCCACATAAAACGGCAGGAGCTCACGAGCACCCGAAGGAGTACACAAGCCTCCACAATGCTACATTCTGGTGTCATCAAAGCCATGGCCCGCTGTATAAGGGCCTCCCAAGAACTAAGGGACTTCATTCTCGAGAGAACTCAATGTTTCACTCGGAGGAACGTACACTCGGGGTCTTGGGGTTGACGTGGCAAGAACAATATCATAGTTTTCCATGCCCCCTGATTTCTGCAGTAGATTGTCTTAGGCATGTCTGCCATACACCAACACGTGTTCAAGGGTATGAACTCCTATACTTCCAATATACAGCATCCAAAAATCAAGGGAGGTACATTTTATGACATTTGAACACACTTTTACAGACACACATTCTAAGACATTCCATTGCATTTTTTCTGTTACGTTCTGCATTATTTTTATAAAAGAATATTCTATGCTTTCATGCACATAATTCTCACACACAAAGTAAAATTCTCTCTGACTTAAGCATCGGAGGGTTTTTATCGAAAAACCGGCTTTACCCCTGAGACTTTTAGTGTTTTACAGTTCCAAATTAAAGAACGAGAGGAGAAGACCAACTGGTGCTCGAGGTTGAGGACGACACCAACTTCTTGCATCAATATTTTGCGCCGTCTATGGGAAAACGAACAGAAACCCAACCAACAAGCTATTTTCAATAAAGATGACCAACATCAAGGGTTACTCAATCAGGAGGCATGTATCAGAACATAGAAACATAGAAGAAGGTTTTGTAGAAGCTACAGCTATTGCAAAAGGGATTGATAGCGCCTTGCATGAAATCTCGAAGTATGGGAGCCCCCGATCAAAAAATGCTGAGGTGCATGCACATAGACCAGACCATGCAAGGGAAACTAAAGAGATAACTCGATTATTGCAACTGATCCAAGATAGTGAACAGTAACATACAGGGAAAGACCGTCAGATACAGACATTGGTCAAAGAGGTGTCGAATATGAAAAAAATGACCCAGGCCAATGTGTAGGATGCGAGGGTACCGGATGAGATGGTGGAGAGCAGTTTCCCTTGATCAGAAGCCGTGATGAGGGATGAGGAAGGAGTCGGGAGGCAACCCAGGACTAGAAGGTATACAGCTGTGGAGAAAGAGAAAAATAAGGCTATAGAGGAACTCTATTCGAAGAAAGTGGGGATTAAAGATGCATGCATGTCCCCCGTTGGCTGGGAAAGGCATCACCCTGAGTTTATAAGAGTTTTTTGGAGCCCAGATGATGTCCAAGAGATACCTAATGATACCAGCCCACTTCCGAGTGATGTGAGGATACTTTTGGAGCAAAGGCGGAGAAGGGAACGCGAGATATTTGGGCAAAGGAACTTGCGTCATGAGAGGGAATGGAGGATTGATAACAAGGACAGAGATGTAGAGTCCTTTGTAAGAAAGATGATGGATGAGATAAGCGAAGAGAAGGCGAGCCCTCGAGGTGAACTGGCCGAACCTATTTCAGTGATTGACCCCTATGTGAAGTCACCTTTTATTCCTAAATTATTGGGCTAAACCTTGCCCAAAAAGTTTAAAATGCCCCAGATTATCCCATTTTGTGGGAAGACAGACCCATCTCTACACATGGACTTTTTCTATGAGATGATGCTCGTCCAAAGTCTGAGTGAAAATTAGATGTGCCGTCTATTCCCCCTGACCCTGGAGAGGCAAGCCAGGAAGTGGCTCATGGGTTTAATCCCCGGGAGCATCTGGAGTTTTGGGCAGTTGTATGATGTATTCACTGTCGAATTTAGAGGTGCAGTTTTTAGCACAAAGATCTCGAGTTCCTTGTTACTGCTCAAACAAGAAAATGGCAAAAGCCTTAGGAGTTTCGCCAAAAGATATCATGAAGAGGTGCTTAAGAGACAGCGAATACAAGGGCTCTAAAGAGGTTGAGAGGTTGAGACAAGGGCTCAAGATAGACAGGGCCTGGTATGCTATATGTAAGTCCTCGGTGAGCACTTACGAGACAGCTTAAAAGAAAATACTTGATGAGATAGAAGTTTAGAATCAGGTGATGCTCAAGATGAAAGAGCAGAAGCCCGTAAGGGCTCCCCCTAGAGATAATAACCGATTCAAGAAGCCCGATAATAGGAGGTGGAGAAGTGGTGGGAGAAAGTTTCCTGAAGCTAATCGGGGAGGGGATAGAGTCCCCAAGTACTACAGGGGTGACAAGCGAAAAGAGGAGCAATATCTTAGAGAGCGAAGATCGCCTCGGAGAGCAATCTAAAACGGGTCGCCACCGAGGCGAGTGGGGCAGGGAAAAGAGAAGAGGTTCACAGATTTTGGAGGAAGTAAGGAAACGAGGGACATTATTGTTGGACCCTCGTCCGATCAAATATAGATTCCCAAGAGAGGCAGGAAATAAGTTTTGTGAGTTCCATCAAGACATGGGACACTTAACAGAAGAATACTACGAGATGCGAAATCAGATTGAGGTTTTGGTCAGGAATAATTACCCGACTGAGTTCGTAGCTCGTGACCATGAGAGGCCCCAAGATCCAAGACGGGCCCCGGGATATGATGACGCAATGGTGATCATTGGCGATCCCATACTTACTGGAAATTTGAACAATTCTAGGAAGAACTATACTCGGTATTTTATCCCGAGTACAAACACGAAGTCATATATATTAAATGTGTGTGCAGAGAAGAAACCGAGGATAGCCTCGGTACCAATCATGTTTATCGATGAGGATGAGAATTGGGTCCATTATCCTCATTATGATGCTTTGGTTATCATAATGACAGGGGGGACTTCCCAAGTTGTGAGAATCTTGATTGACACAGGAAGCTCTACTGATATCGTCTTTAAGGATACGCTGGATTCCTTAGGTATAAAGGACCTGAGGTTGAGATCAACAGAGACCGCCCTGCACGGATTCAGAGAGTCATGGGTGTATCCTTAGGAACCTTGCAGTTGTCGATCACATTGAGCGATAAACCATACTAGAAGGTCACAATGGTAAAGCTATAAGTGGTGGACTTGAAGATGCTTTACTCCATGATCCTGGGGAGATCGTTTCTCCGATCCACGAAGGTAGTAAAGAGTGTTCATTACCTAAAATTAAAATTCAGGGTTAGAGAGGGGATCAAAATTATGAGAGGGAACAAAGAAAAGCCCGATCCTGCCTCGCTATTGCCTTGTAGAGTTTATATTGCATTCATAAACGCCCCCTGGAGAACGAGATCGAGGGGTGTGAGCAAAGTGATCGACAGGAGGAGCACTCAAAAGAGCTGGATGAGAGGAAGAACCGGTTCAGAGAATCATCTTCACCTGAGAGGATCGAAGAAATAGAGTCAGTCACTCTGGATGAAAAGTAACCCAAGAGATCGATGAGGATCTGATCCCGTCTGAGCCCCGAGCACTGAGCATCATTGATTCAAGTGCTTAAGAAGAACGCTGATGTGTTCGCCTGGTCCCATGATGACATACCAAGGATTAGTACTCGGGTCATAGCTCACAGATTAATGGTAACCCCAAAGTTTAAACCCGTGGCATAAAAGAGGCGAACATTGAATTTTGAGAAGAGAGAGGCCATCAAGGTCGAAGTGGACAAGCTTTTAAGAGTAAGGTTTATCCGAGAGATTCAGTACCCCGAGTGGATTGCAAATGTTGTAACGGTGAAGAAGGCTAATGAAAAATAGAGAATGTGTGTAGACTTCATCGACCTGAATAAAGCTTGTCCAAATGACAACTTTCCCCTTTCGAAAATTGACCAGTTAGTAGATGCCACGGCTGATCATGGGCTCCTCAATTTTATGGATGTCTTTTCGGGGTACAACCAGATCAAGATGCATGAACCCGACCAGGATAAAACTGCATTTGTTACTGACCAAGGGCTATACTGTTATACGGTCATGCCTTTTGGGTTAAA
>JAVXUL010091782.1:0-22277 GCA_035590515.1 Trichilia minutiflora | reverse complement strand
CTTAATTAGGCCCCACACGAGCCTCGAATTACACCCACAACTACACGGGATATAAAATAAATACCGACGTCCGAACTAGGTGACTAGGAAATGATAAATATACCCTTGGGGTGAGATACCGGTCGTTACATTAGAGTTAAGTCATTCTATAACGTGGTGATGGGTAAGTCTCATTCTACTTCTAAAGAGTGGACCAATAATATGTGGAAAGGTGTAGCGCCTCCAAAGGTTGAAATTTTCGTATGGCAGATGATGAGGGGTAGGATCACTGTAAGGGAGCTATTATATAGATTTGGAGTAATTGGTGAGAGTGATACTAAGTGTATTTTTTGCAAAGGAAACGTGGAATCTATGAATCACTTGTTTCTGCATTGTGAAAGGGCATGGTTATTGTAGAATACGGCGATGGATTGGTGGGGGTTTTTGGCTTATATCCCAAATAGTATTCAAGAGTGGCTGGTTCAATGGGAGGAGATCTGTTCCTTGAAAAAATACAATGTTGGATGGAGTGTAACTTTTTATACAGTGGTGTGGATGTTATGGATTCATCGAAATGACAAAATTTTCAGAGGAAGGGATATATCATTCTATCAAATGAAGGAGATGGTAATATTAAGAATTTTATAGTGGTTCCAGTATAATGGTGTTGGTAATCCTATTGGAGGGCTCTGTCTGTTAATGGACATTAAAGAAGCTTGTGTGAAAACTAAAAATCCCAGTGTGAGATGTCAGCTGCAATGGATTCCACCCAAAGTTAATTGTATGAAATTCAATGTGGATGGATCAGTTATAGGTAAACCTGGACCTACGGGAATTGGAGTAGTACTGAAAGATCATGAAGGGAGGATTGTATATATATTTTCCTGCAATGTAGGGATTATGGATTCCAATGGAGCATAGCTAAAGCCAATTTTAAAAGCACTTAAAGTCTTGAAAGAGAAGCAGCTGGTCACTAATGGTGTTGAGATTGAAAATGACTCATTTTCTGATGTTGTGTGACTATGGGGAAATGAAGTTGCAGTGTGAAAATATAATTTTATTATTAATGACATACAAAATATTTGGCAATCTTTGAGTAATATATCTATAAGTTTCAGAAGAAGGGAATCAAACTTTTTGGCTAATTCTCTTGCAAAGTTGGGGGTTAACAGGGTGGTGGATTTAGATGCATGGGTGATGGATGTGTAACCTTAATGAACTGGTTTTGCTGTGTCAAAGAGTGGGCCGTGATGTTCCTAAAGGTTATGAGGATTCAGTTTGATGTATTATCCCCTGCTATCGTGTTGTTTATTGTTGTTTCAGTACTGGTGCGGTACTTATTCCTATTGGGCTATTGCTGTTGTTCTTAGATGACATCCTACGTTTTGGGTATCAGTATTGGAGTCTGTTGCTGCTATTGGGTTTCCAAAGTTGATGATAGATGTTGCTTATGTTTCGTTATTGAAGCTGCAGTCATTATATCTTACTGCTCTTTAAGTGGGTAGTAGGTGGCTGATAATGATGTAATATTGCTGATATGATTTTATCCTATTGCTGGAGGGTTCCTTTGTTTGTCCTTCGTTTTGTCTTTATCTTTGGTGCAGCTTTCTTTGTCCCTGCATTTGTTTTGTTGGCTACATTTTCTTTTTGCTGCCAGGGGGGGTTGCTGCATTTGCTTTCTGGGTGTATACAAGTTGGGTGAAAGTGTAGGGCTTGGGGTGTGTATTTTGTGCCAGTTAGGTTGGGGGTGGATGATGTGTGGAGGTGGTTGCTGCAGCTGGTTTTTGCCCCTATAGGTGCTTGTTTTTGGGTTTCAGGTGTTTGCCAATTAGGGTAATTTTGTGGGGTTTCGGGCTGTTGTTTTTGTTCTAGTTGGGGCTGTTGTTTGCTAGTTGCGGTTGTGTTTTATAATCTGTGGTTTTTTGATAATAAAATTTGCTATTCGTATCAAAAAATAAAAATTATATTTCATGCATTCAATATTTCTTTCCATATTCTTTGATTTTTAGCTCATATTAATGAGGAAGGCATCTATAATTTATAACTTTTCCAAACAAGAACATCCAAATTCTTCGCAAGTTGATGGTGATGATGCACCATTACTCTCGTCTAATAACATTGAAGTTGCAAGTTCTGAGAATCCTCAAAAAAGATTTCGAAAAATTGAGAGTAACAAAATTGATATTTCTTCATTGGAGCGTGATCCAGCTTTAGCCAGCAAATTTTAGATTATAATGTTAACTAACGAGATGAGATTAGAAGAGCTTATATAGAAGCTGAGCCATGCCAACCTGTATTTTCGAAGAAAAAACCCAAAATCGGGACCTCAATCTCATCAATGTCGCTTCCAACCTTTATTGTTCAAGTTATTTCCTTCATGGTTGGAATATTCGTCCGCCAAAGATGCAACAATCTACTTGCCTTGCTTTCTCTTTAACAAGTCATTTGGTATTAGAGATTCAAGCCAAACTACATTTGCTATTGAAGGATCAATACTTAGAGGAAAGTTAAAAATGAGATGAATTATGCTTTACTGAATCATATATGAAATCAGAATATTTTAAAGTTGAAGATATTTGCCAACTTGTGGAGAAGTTTTATTTGGAAGACTTTGCAAAGTTTGAAAGAATGCAGTTGAGAATGCAACTTCGACATTATGAGTATAATGTACTTGACCATTTAGAATACAAGAATTAGTCAAGTCTTTCTGAATTGTGCCAATGATTGGTAAAGTCTAAAAGATCAACAACCTACCACCTTGTTTGTAGAGTGATTGTACTGGTCTTATTAACTCTTCTAGTATCCACTGCAATTTCTGAAAGATTATTTTCAGCCATGAACATTGTGAAAAACCATACTGCATAACAAAATAGAGGACGAGTTTTTCACTGACTCTTTGCTCTTATATATTGAAAAGAATATTGCCAAGAAATTTAGCATTGAGATAATTATAGAAGACTTTCGCGATTTGAGAGAAAGTTGAATTTCATTATAAGTAAAATTTTTTCCCCAACTTTTACTTTGTGATTTACTAATTTATATATTTTCCATGTAATTTCAACTTTTCTTATTGATTGTTTGTGCCAAAGTAATAGATTGGATAATATAGGATTCTCACAGGTTGCATAGAAGGAAAACTTATTTCTACACAATATATGGACACAAACCATCAACTATGATGATGAAGCTAAAGTCTCTAAGGAATGATCATAGTGGAATATATGTGATTGTAAAAGTTCTAAATTTCATTATATTTAATTTATAGATCAATATTTATAACAATGAGAATTTATAAATATTTAATTATTGATTTATATATCTTGTTGAATATCCAAATAGACAATTTAATTTTAATATTACATTTTTGAGATTAGAAAAAAAATATATTAAAATCTATAGGAATTGTCTTTTATGGAGAAAATAGACAATAACTACATTTTTATTAACTATAACATTCCTATATCATTCTCAATTATTAGCATGTCATCCATATACAAAATTAACAATGTCACCATGCTCCTACTAACCTTTTTGTAAACATATGGATCATTAAAATATTTTTGATAAAATCAAACTCTTTGATTATCTCATTAAAATATGTGTTCCATAATTGAGAAGCTTGCTTAAGTCTATAAATAGACTTATGTAGCTTGCATACTACCTTGGCATTTTCAGTGGATATAAAACCCCTAGGCTGTGTCAAATACACATCCTCTTCCAAATAGCTATTAAGAAAGACAATTTTAACATCCATTTGCCATATCTTATAATCATAGTATATAGCTATAGCAAGTAAAATCCAAATGAAATTAAGCATGGCCACAAGTAAAAAAATGTTTCATCAAGGTCAACTCCTTGCCTTTAGCGAAAACCTTTTATTACCAATCTTACTTTATTTCACCCAATAGGTTTAATACCTTCATATGGTTCAACCAAAATCCATACTTGGTTGAAATCCACAAAATCCATTTCGGATTTTATGGTCTTCAAGCCACTTCTCTGAGTCAATACTACTTATCTCCTTATTATAGCTCATAGGATCCTCATCAACAGTGAAAAAAAACTCAAATCCACCTTTATGATGATATCTATCATATTAATGAGGTGATCATGATATCCTAATCGACCTATATATCTTAGTGTTTATAGATTTTGAACAAGTTCCTTTGAAGTTTGAGTGTTAGTCTGTGGTTAAGAAATTACTAAAAATTTCTTTAAGTTCTATTTTATTGCTACCATATCTATCTTCGAGAAACTCTTTCTCTAAGAAAATAGCCTGTTTAGAAACAAACATATTTTGTTTTTCAGCATAATAAAACTAGTATTCAATAGACTCTCTTGGATACCCACAAAACTGTATCTAATACTTCTAACTTCAAACTTCTTGAGATTAAATGTTTTTCCCTTCTATATCTTATATGAAATTAAAGACACTGATTTTAAGAACTTTATTCAAAATATGGTTAGCAGTTTCGAGAACAGATTCCTAAAAGATCAGCATTACTCATTATAAGACATCCTATATCTCATAAAGCACGATTTCTCCTTTGCAGATACACTAATCAGTTATGGTGTAGCTAAAAGAATCTACTAGGATAAAATTCTATGAGCCTTGAAAGAATTTAAAAATTATGACTTAAGCATTTACCCTCACAATCTAATCGGAAGGATTTAATACTTTTATTGAGTTAGTTTTCTATTTCCTCTCATATTCTATGAATTTTTTAAAAGTTTCAGATTTGTGTTTCAACAAGAACACATATCCAAATCTTAGAAAAATCATCGATGAATATAATGAAATATGAATAACCATCTTAGCATATATCGACTTTGGTCTACATACATCTGTGTGAACCACAGATCAAATATCTTATATTTATCACCATTTTTAATAAATGGTAAGTTTGTCATTTTACCCATGATGCAAGATTCACAAGCTATAAATGAGTCAGAATCATTTGTATCCAAGCAACACTCTCGAATTAACTTGTGAAATCTTTTCTCACTAAAATGACCTAATCAACAATATTATATAGTAGTCATATTTAAATTATCTCATTTTCTTTTATTGGTATGTTCGTTAAATGATATCATATATGCAGTGCCTATAGCTAATGTAGCAACTTTTGCTATATTGCCAATACGCATCTACATCTCATCCTTTCTGCAAATGTCTAACATTTGTCAAAATATACATATCATCATAATCATGATATGCACATTTGATATCTAATACCCATAAGAAACTATTCCTTTCTGACAAATTTATTTCAATCACAAACATACCCTAAGAGCCTGAAATAATAACTTGTTTCTCTTGTGCGTTCATTATAAGACATTGCTTGTAATTTATCTTCCAGTACCCATCCTGTCACGCCCCGAGTTCCACACTTGACAATCATCACATACCCTTAAGGTATATTCAATCACCTAGAGTGTGTCCTAATAACCTGTAAGGCCTTTACAAAATCTTGTTTTAAAAACATTTATGGAACACTTCCAAATAAGTTCATCCAAACACCCAAACTTCGAAATGATTCTAACCAATCCACAAACACTTTAAAATATACAATCTATTTTATCCATCAAATATTAAAGCATTTTAAGATGCATCATCAAATAAATAAAAATAAGAATCGATACAAACTGATTTACAAATATATTTACAACTCTCGAAGAGTCAAATCATTATAATAATAAAAACTAATAGAAATGAAATAACTCTAGTGGATTGCAAACCATGTAATGTGAGTTGGTCTATCATATACCTGATACTTGCAACACCTGAAGTGATCACCACCAAACCAATGTGCATAACTTTCTTATTTATCCTGAAACTAGAGAGTGAGGGGGATAAGTATACGGGAGTATACTCCGTGAGTGAACTAAAAATAAATAGAAGTCAATAATAGTTAACTCCTAGTAGAAAAACACAACTGGAACTCATCATAAAATAGTTTGGTTTAAATTATCTTACTTTGAAAACTTAAAATATATATCAAAATCATTGGGCTGACTCTCTTTCTCGGCAATTACCCTGGCCCTAGGCGTCCCAAGATCGTCAGTGGGTTTTATACGCAGTAAAAAATATGCTATTTATAAAAATTTATTTTCAAATGCAAATAAGTAAAATAATGCATGATTTAGTTATATAAAATATGCCTACCATTGATATTCGTCTCGGACTAGCCACGTGATGACATTCGTGACTAACCCGACGAGATTCACAAGTGGTCGAATCACATGACATCATCACAATAACCCAATTATACACCACCCCCACCTGTGAAGCCTCTATTCACTTAGGCGACCTCTTTATCAGGTCAACCCTAGGCTATCACATATACCACTCACCTAAGTGTCGACATCCAAGTGTACTCCCCCAGGCTACCACCCTGTAGCTACAGTCAATAAATTTGACCCATCATGGCCATTATCACCAATATGTATCACAATATCCATAATATCCAAATAATCATCTTATAAATGGGCCTCGGGCCTTCATTCACATAAAACATATTCATCAAGTTAATCACATTCATAATGTAATTCATATCTCATTTCAAAACCATATGAAAACATAAATACGTATCTTTGCATAAATAGGAGTAATAAACATAATCTTTCATAACATAAATACATATTGTTTTAAGTATAAAGAAAACAAGTATATACTCCCTAGTTCCTCTCATTTCTCGACGTGTCACATGGATTCCTTGTTCACACACCGTTGCCTAAACACATGTGTCAAAACATATTAATACTCGAATCAAATCTATAGATAAAGTTCGTATGCGTAAAATGAATGCTTACCCGGGTTTTCTAAAATCGATTAACATGAAAAATTGACTAAAACCCTCATTATTTGTTCAATTATCTACATATTGCTACCACGAACTCATATTGTAGCTAAACTAGCATATAACTACTTGTTTTTGTGATTTTGGCAAGTGAACCCACTTCTCATCAAAACAGTACCCTAAGTACTGTTTATACTTGTATAAATTTTTTCAAAATCTTATTTTTAGTTTCTTAATAAATGACCCAATCTAACTACAATCTAACTAATGCATAAAGACCACAATACATGCGACGAAACTAACAAAAATCACTCGAATGAACAGTAAAACCCATGCTTATTAAAATCGATAAAATGCAAAATAAAAGGTATAAACATGTTAAAAATGATGTTGTTTACCTCGTGGTATTGTTGGTTTGCTTCAATTCTGCTTAGAAGTCAAAAAGCCTCAATTTGACTCCCGAAACCCTAACCCTCCCCTTTTTGATTTGTGCACTCCTATCGTCAAATCAAAGCCCGTATAGTGTTTAATGTGTGTAATATGATGAGAAATCAAGAAGAATTTGAAAAAATCATAAAAATGGGGTGTTGGGTTTCAATAGGCAGAGGAGAGAACAGAGGAGAGGAAGAGAAGAAGAGAAAGAAGAAAAATGAGGGAGAAACGTTCGTAGCCCCCATATTTATAATAAGAGGGTGAAATTATCATTTTGCCCTTAAAAAAATATAAAGGACAAGCTTCTAGAAGAGGATAAAACTGATATTTTGCGATCGTTCGATCGAACGAATTGGAGTTCGTTCAAATGAACTGCCTACTTCAGTCGAACGAACAAGGGTCGTTCGAATGAGTCCTTCGATACTTCAAAAAATCAGGGGACTTCTATTTTGTCTTCGAACTAACCAAGCATTTTAGTCAAACGAATAACTCATTTGTCGAATAAATTCCTATTCGATCGAATGAATCACCCTATTCCTTTGAACGAATCCAACGCCACAAATTTTTCAAGGAATCGTCAAAATGTCAGTCAAACGAATTACACCATTCGATCGAACAAACCTGCTAAAATAAAAGATTTCACTTAAATACTCCCAAATTTAAAAAATATCATTGGGGTCCCATCCAAAATAAAATTATCTTTTAATTATGTTGAGGTCCCTATGTTTATGACCTCAGAACTCTATCTTAACCAACTTTAATCCCTAAAATAAATACAAAACATTGTTGACATATTAACAGTGTACATGATGGATGTAAATGCATGCACAGTGAAAATACAAAATTATTGTTATACTCTTTGATTCTAAGTACAGGGCTCACACATCCATTTGTCAATGAAATAGGAACCTTTAGGTTTTATCTCTGATTCTTTTCCTTTGTTCTTTTATATCCTACTTTGAATTCATATGACTTCTTCTTCTTGTTAAACTTGTTAACCTTTTCTTTCGAAAACTAGAAGAATCACCAACCATTATCACAACCTTATCAGATTTCTTATCTAATAAGATATAACTCTTAGCTGTTATGAATATATTAAGCAACTCTACTAAGGATGCATTAATATTGTTCATATAAACTTTGACGATGAAATCACTAAAAGTAGACATGAGAGACTTAAGGATAAATTCTATATTGAACTCATCTCTTTCTCTCCTCTCCTATGCACCATCTAGCATGGCTTTAGGCATTAGAGAATTAAGAACATAGGAAGTTCGTACACACATTAAAACCATTTAATGGTTCAAAATAAATCAGAGAAAAATTCGAGATTGTTTAGTTTTTAGAAAAGCATATAATGTGAAGTGGATTTTGTAAGTGAACAACTTTAACACAAATTAAACATGCCATTACAAATAATGCGAACTTGATCATTATGAGTATTAAAAATTTTAAGAAATAAAATTAATTAAACCTTAAATTGCTTCCACTATTTTATTCAAAATACATCTTTGATATGCAAATCGAGAAATGAATCATATTATTTCCTAGTGGGTATTAGAATCCCGATTAACTTGAATAACATAAGCTTGTGTAACACAACAACTCATGCATTCCTTAATTAGGTAAGTAACTCTTACCAAGTATAACTCACACAATTTCCAATATTATTCAATATCTAAAATTTTATAACTTTGTATGACACAACAAATCATAAATTCTAGTTAAATGAAACCAATATTTCTTATGAATAAAATTTTATCATATAGCCCTTGTGTGACACAACAAAACTATATGACTACACTCAAGTCAAACATCTTATGTAAATGCATTAATTCATGACAACAAAGTAATGGGCCTTGTGTGACACAACTGATTGTTCTATGGCCTAAATCATGTAATAATATAAGTTTTTCATCAAGAAACCCTAGGCTAGAAAGCATGGAAATCAATGGAAACCAAATATGCTAATCTTAGAGCTTTTGATAAACTAATTGAGTGCTTTCTTTTTGTGATGAAGATTAGAATCAAAGTGGATGATTCCTCTTCACTTTACATCATTCCTTTCAATCCTCTATAGCTGGCCGAACTCAAGGAAAGAGAGAGAGCATTTTTGAAACAAATTTCAATTCTTAAAATGAAAATGAAAATATCTTTATACATTTTTTTTTATTTAATTAATTTATAATTATCCAATAACAATATTAATTAAATGGAGTTTATGTGATATATTCTCACCCATCATATAAGTGTATAACCTCACAAGTGGACCAATTAAAATAAAACACAAAGTCAAATATATAAACTAATTATATAATGACATGTGTTTCATTTTAAGCCATTAAAATAAAATAATTTTTATTTGAGTATTTAACACTTAAATACATCATTTAATGGCCATAAGGGTAAAATAGTCTTTTCTATCTAAATTAATTTAGATTTTATCATTTTATATTAAAATAATATAATTTATAATAAATTACATACATGTATCACATTAGGGGCAAAATAGTTATTTTACATTAAATAAAACTATTTTATTTAATTTTCATCATTTTGTCTTAAAATCATATTCTAACATATTTGATAATCATTATTGTCAAATTTAACAAGTTATTTATATTAAATAATCTTATGATATCAATATATCATCTCTTTAACACTTTAAAAAGTCGTTAATACGTATAACCATTATATGTATCGATTTCGACTTATTTATATATTATCATGAAGGTACTAGCCCTCTCCTGATAATATTTTATCTCTCTCTCAAATAAAAGAACATTAAAGGATCTTGGTGGGCCATAAAAGTTTACCATGACTTAGCCGTAAACTAATGCCGAATATTTCAGTTCCGAACATTTCGGTCGTTCATCGACCATGGTTAGTATCTCACGATTGCACATCATGTGCAATATATCCTTCTATCGTCCTTAAGTCACGATGAAGAAGTATCTCAAACCTTTCATCGATTGCACATCATGTGACTGATATCCTTCTATCATCATATCCTGATCGAGATAGGGGTTCATGGACTGTCAAAACCCTAATCCCGATTCTCATTCGAATCATCGATCATATGTCAACATTATACTATGGCCATAGATTTATAATCCAGACATTATATTGACAATCGATTAGAAACTCGACTCGACTAAAGGTAACGGATTCCAACGGAACTCAACTCAGTCTGATATGTTGAGCCAACGGATTCTATCTTGATTGTCAACCGAACACCTATATGAATAAAGTATACCCAAACTGGCTTCTCGTACAAGGCGTGATTAGCCCTCCACTTATACACCATATGAAATACACCCATCCATACAGAGTCCAATTTTAGACGCCTCAGGTCAAAGGATTACATCGCACACTATTATAATCTATCGATAAATCATTGACTACATACATACTATATGATTCATCGATATTCAGTTCTGTTCGATAAATAGTTCACCAACTATAAATCCATACTAATGCCCTTATAACAATACTCATATTGTCAGCTTACATACATTATCATATAATATCATTAGGCGGCATCTAGTATGCCTACTGTCTGATATAATGTCCAAATTATATCACGTACATAGGGAATGATTTGACAAATTTATTTAACAATTGAATAAAATTATCTGGACAATTTACATACATTCTTTATTCATTGCATGAAAAATATAAAAGGAAGCAGCTAATGTATGTAAATAAAGAACTACTTCTTTCATTAATATATCAGAGATTTATACAAGATCATTAGCCTTACAATACGAATGGTTTCTAGGGCATACACACTAACATCAAGGGTACAAGGAAACAATTCAGAGGCCCTTAGAGCTGAGAAGTTGACAGGAGAAAGAAGGTCGAGGAGTCAGCTTCAGAAGAGAAAAAATTTGAGTATACAAATTGGCTCTCTATCTAAGAAGAGCCGTAGTAGTGGTTCATCCAGTGGTGCCTCTGCTACTAGTCCTAAGAGCATCTCTTCGTATTCTCCTCAAGGTCAAAGACCCCCCAGATTTAGATCCTCAGCTCAAGGACATACTCAGGGCTCAAGACAGGATTAGAGGATGGACAGGTGTATTCATTGCAGGCAATATGATGTGAAAACATGTCTTCTACTATCGTTATGCTACCAATGTAGATAGACAGGACATATTAGAAGATTTTGTCCTAAGTTAGGTAGAGTGGAGACAGATGGTTAGACTAGTCAGTATTATTCACACCACCAGCAGCCATCAGTTGAATAGGCAGTAACTTTTGTTGGTAGGAGATCAGGTGTGGGTAGTTCTTTAACAGCATCCTGTGGTATTCAGAAGGGTAGAGATGGAGTTTATACCAGAGTTTTTACATTTAATTAAGAGCAGGCACAGGCCAACCCAGATGTAGTAACTGGTATGATTACTATTTTCAACCAACCTGCATATACATTAATAGATCCAAGTTCTAATTGATCGTTTATCAATACTGCTTTAGTGTCTCACACTAGTGTTCCATTGTCACCTCTAGATCAAGAGATAATACTTCATACCCTTCTAGGACAAAAGTTGTTGAGGAAGACCGTGTTTAAAGATTGTACTGTGGTTGTGAATAGAGTTGAGCTGGTAGCAGACTTGATTCCTTTGAGGATGAAGGATATTGATGCTATACTGGGGATGGATTGGTTATCCAGGCATCGAACAACTGTGGATTGGTTTTCTAAGCAAGTTATTTTCAAAGGACCCGGAGGAGCAGAGATAATCTTCACAGGAGAGCGGAATATTTTGTCTAGTAGTTTGATTTGTTCTTTGAAAGTCCAGAGGTTAATGAGTTATAGACACAATAGTTTCTGAGTATAGAATTGATCAAGTTTCAGTAGTGATAGAATTCTTAGACGTATTTCCAAATGAATTACCAGGGATGCCACCCAAATGAGAGTTTGACTTCAGTATTGACTTGATTCTTGGTACTACACCAATTTCGATGCCACTTTATTGTATGACACCAACTAAGCTCAAAGAATTGAAGATGCAGCTTCAAGAGCTGATTGATAAGGGTTTTGTTAGATCGAGTATGTCACCTTGGAGTTCGTCGGTGTTGTTTGTTAAAAAGAAGGATAGAACCTTACGATTTTGTGTAAATTATCAATAGTTGAATTGGGTCACTATCCAGAATAAGTACCCACTGTCCAGAATCGATGATATGTTTAATAAGTTGCAAGGGGCGAGTGTGTTCTCGAAGATTAATTTGAGATCAGGTTACTACCAGTTACGGATTAAGGATAGTGATCTAGCCAAGACAGCCTTTCGGACACGCTATAGTCATTATGAGGTCCTTGTAATGTCGTTTGGGTTATCTAATATCCCATCTGCATTCATGGATCTCATGAATAGAATATTCGATCCCTATCTCGATAAGCTTGTGATCATTTTCATCGATGATATCCTAGTTTACTAGAGGATCAAGAAAGAACATACTCAGCATCTGTGGATTGTACTATAGACATTGAGAGAAAGAAAGTTGTATGCCAAATTTTTGAAATGTGAGCAGTGTTTTTAGGAATTAAAGAATCGTCTCACCTCAGCTTCGGTATTAATGCTACCTATTCCTAGAGAGGGATATGTGGTATTCAGTGATGCCTCCAGGCAAAGGCTAGGTTATATTTTGATGCAGAATGGGAAGGTAGTTGCTTATGCTTCAAGACAGCTCAAGAAGCATGAGGAGAATTACCCGAACCATGACTTGGAGTTGGCTGTAGTAGTCTTTATCTTGAAGATTTGAAGACATTACTTGTATGAAGAGAGGTGTCAGATTTTTACCGACCATCAGAGTTTAAAGTATTTGTTCACTCAGAAAAAACTGAACCTGAGGCAGAGAAGATGGCTTGAACTGATCAAGGATTATGATCTGATGATTGATTATCATCCAAGGAAAGCCAATGTGATGGCAGACGCCTTAAGTAGAAAGTTTGCAGTGATAATGGTATATATTCGATCAGTATACCTTCCATTGTTACTGGAATTGAAAAACCTACAAGTGACATTAGAGTGCGGTCAAGATGGCTCGATGTTAGTCAATTTTAATGTGAAACCGACTCTACGAGATCAGATAAAAGAAACGCAGATGGAAGATCCAAAGCTAATGAAAGCTTGTCAGAGAATTATCGATGGTAATGCTAGAGACTTCTATATCTCTTAAGATGGAGTCTTAACATTGAGATGTACGGTATGTGTACCCTCATATGACGAACTGAGAAAAGCCATCTTGGAAGAAGCTCACTGTTCAACTTTTGCAATACACCCTGGTAGCACGAAAATATATAGAACCATCAAAGAGAGTTATTAGTGGTCTGGAATGAAGAGAGATATTGCAGAATTTGTTGCCAGGTGTATGACATATTAGCAAGTTAAAACTAAACATCAAAAGCCAGCGGGAACACTTCAACCCTTACCCATACCAGAATGAAAATGGGAACATATCACCATGGACTTTGTGGTAGGACTGTCACGTACTCAAGCTGGACATGATATAATATGAGTGATTGTGGACAAATTGACTAAGTCTGAACACTTTTTGTCCATCAGAACTAAGTATCTAGTTGAAAAGTTAGCAAGACTGTATGTAGTAAAGATTATAAGGTTACATGGTGTACCTGTGACAATTGTATCAAATTGACATCCCTGTTTTACATCTCGATTCAGGCCTAGTCTTTAAAAAGTTATGGGTACGAGATTGAACTTTAGTTTTGCATTTTACCCTCAGACAGATGGACAGTCGAGAGAACTATCCAGACATTTGAAGATATGTTAAAAGGGTGTGTATTAGAGCTTCAAAGAAGCTGGGATAAGTATCTTCCATTGGGTAAATTCACCTACAATAACAGTTATCAATCCAGTATAAGAATGGCGCCATACAAAGCTCTGTATGAAAAAAAATTTAGAACTCCTTTATGCTAAGATGTAGTGGGCGAAAGAAAATTTGATAGTGTGGAGTTAATTGAAGCCACCACTGAGAAAGTAAAGATTATCCGAGACTGGTTGAAGATTGCCCCGGACAGACAGAAGTCATACTCGAATAATAATAAAAAAAAAAAGACTTAGAGTTTGATGTAGATGAGCAGGTATTTCTAAAAGTATCGCCTTGAAAAGGAGTGATTCGATTCCGGAATCGAGGAAAGCTTCACCTGAGGTATATTAAGCCTTTCAGAGTTATTGAGCGGATTGGTCCAGTGGCATATATGTTGGAGTTACCATCAGAAATACAGAGGATACATGATGTCTTTCATGTATCTATGTTGAAAAAGTATGTTCCCGACCTCTCTTATGCCTCCTATTGATTTGAGAGAGGATTTGAAATATAAAGTGCAACCGGTGGCCGTATTTGATCATCAGGAGTGAATTCTGAGAAGTAAAATCATTCCAATGGTAAATGTTTTGTGTAGGAGTGAAGCTATTGAGGAGATAACTTGGGAGCCTGAGCTTCAGATATAACGTCAGTACCCCTATCTCTTTCAAAACTGAGGTACGCTGAATTTTAAGGACAAAATTCTTTTAAAAGGGGTAAATTTGTGAGCCCCGTGTCTAGATTCCAAGGGTATATCTATAATTTTACACTTTTATTGTACATATAATTGTGCTTGTATTGTACATAGTTAACATGCCATTGCGACTGTATATTTATTTTGGGGATTAGAGTTGGTTAAGCTAGAGTTTTGAAGTCTTAAATACAGGGACCTTCACATAATTAAATATTAGTTCTATTTTGAGTTCGATCCCAATAATATTTTTCAAATTTGGGGAGGATTCAAGTGAGATTTTTAATTTTGACGAGTTCGATCGATCGAATAGGGTAATTCATTCGACCGATGTTTTGAGGACTCATTTTTATAAAAAGGAGGGCTGAGCCTCTCTTCCCCCGTCGGTTCCCTGTCTTTTCTCTCCTCTCCCTCTCACATTTACGTTACTAATCCTTTATCACATTTTGCCCAAATTTCAATTTCTATTCGTCTATCGACCACATTCCCCGTGTCTAACTACCCAGGAGTATCAATTTGGTGATAGGAACGCGTAATCAAAAAGGGTCATCTAGGGTTTCCTTCAAAGATTTTGGGTTTTTCTGACTTTTGATCGAAACCGAGGAAAACTGATGATACCACGAGGTTCGTAGCGTTATTCCTAGCTTGTCTGTATATTTTATTTCACATTTTAGCAAATTTTTATAATGTGGATTTCACTATACATTCGTATAGATTTCGGTAGATTTATCACAAACATTTGAGTTTTTACACGTTATTTAGGTTGTAGTGAAGTCGGATGAGTTATAGGATGCTTGAAATATAAATTTGGAGAAAATAGGTGAATATAAATAGTAATCAGGTTACTGTTCTGACGATCGTATGGGATCTACATGTCTAATTGCGAAATCGAGTCGAATTACGCTTTTTTAGCGATAATGTGAGTTTGTGGTGATATTGTATGGGTAATTAGACGAATAATGAGAGTTTTAGTCGATTTTGCGTGTTGTCCAATTTTAGAAAAAACCTGGGTTAGCATGCATTGCACGCATACGAGTCACATACGCATTTTGGAATGCATATGGATACATATTTGGATACTTGTGTTTAGGCGGCGATACGCGAGCAAGGTATCCACATGCCACGTCGAGAAACGAGGGGAATTGGAGAGTATATATGTCACGCCTCAACCCATAGGTCCCACCCGTGACAACCGCCACAGACTCCCAAGGTATATTCCATCATCAAAACACACCCTGTGAGCCTGTAAGGCCATTACAAAACCTGTTCTCAAAATATTTATGTAGCACTTCCAAAATCATTTTCGACCAAACACTCAAACTCGAAACATATCCATAAAGGTCCACAAACACTTCAAAATAAATATAATTCAATCTATAGAATGTTCATCAAGATATAAGTATGTGGAAATCAATATATCCAAAATAAAATCCAAATATTTCTTACAAATTCTTTTATAATTCATAAAAAGATTCATAAACAAAATAAAACAAACGAACAGCAGACTCCAGTGGAGTATGAATCATGCATGGTGAGTCAATATAGCGTATACCTGATGCTCTAAGCAACTAAAGCGATCACCACCCAACCTAAGCATGTGTCTTCTAGTTTATCCTGAAACTGGAGAATGAGGGGGTGAGTATACGGGAGTATACTCCATGAGTGAATAACAAAATAAACATAAATAATAAAGATTTGATTTATAGAATAGAAATACACATTCAGAATATATTTCAAACAGTTCAATAAAATAATAAATATCTCTTTCAGTTTAAAACCTCATATTCAGTATTGAAAATTATTGGGTTGGCTACCTTTCTCGAAGATTATCCTGGTCTTGGGCATCCTGAGACCGTCAGTGGGTTTTATATGAAATAAAATCATGCTATTTTATAAAAATGGTTTTATATACAAGAAATAAAACATGCAGGATTTTTCAGAAAATATGCTCATCACTGACGTTCGCTTCGAGCAGCTACGGGGTGACGTCCGTGACTAACTCTACAAGACTCACAGGTGGATGAATCACATCTCCCGCACAGTATCACAGTCATCATATAACAGCCTTACCTGTGAAGTCTCCACTCACCTAGGCGACCTTTCTCCCAGGCTGTCCCTAGGCTACCACATATAATACTCACTTGGGGATCCACATCCCAGTAAACTCTTTCCCAGGCTATCACCCTGTAGCTACAGTAACTAATGCGGCTCGCATGGACGTTATCACCAATATACATGCCATATTCCATAATCATCGATATCAAAGTATATACATATCATAAAATTGGCCCACAACCATCATTCATGTAAACACATACGTCAAGCAAATCAATTCATCATATAAATCATATCATAGCTCAAAACTATGTAAAAACATAATAATAGGCGTATTTTCTCATAAATTGCAATATTAGGCAAAATCATTTGTAAAACATTCACATATCATTAAAATCATAAACGTAAGTTTGAAATTAAATAGCAAAAGTATAAAACAGTCACTCACTGATTAGGGAGGGTATACACTCCCTAGTTTTCTTCGTTACTCGAATCGATACGCGGATACCTCGCTTGTGCACCGTCGTCTGATCACACACGCCAAAATCATATTAATACATATTCTAAACCTCAATAAAACTCAAATGCATGCAATGCATGCTAACCCTGGGTTTTTTCTAAAATCAAACAATTCGCAAAATCGTCTAAACTCTCGTTACTCGTCTAATTACCCATATATTTCTACCATGAACCCACATTGCAACTGTACTAGCATAATTCGACTTGAATTTGCAATTTAGACAAGTAGACCCCATACACTTATCAAAATAGTAACTCTGATTACTCTTCACATTCGTCCATTAACTATAAATTACATCTATGGCTTCCTAAGGACCTGCTGGATTATTCTACAATTTAACTAACATGTAAAAATCACAAAGCACGTGTCAAAACTATCAAAATCTACTTAGATGAATAGTAAAATCCATACGAATGAAAATTGATAAAATGTAAAATGAATTATACAGACAGGTTAGAAATGATGCTACAAATCTCGTGGTATGATCAATTTTCTTCGGTTTTGGTCGAAAGTCGAAAAATCCCAAATTTTCTCTCTAAAATCCTAGCTCCTCTTTTTGATTTCTATGTTTCTACTATCAAATTAAAGCTCCCAGGGAGTTAGACGCGTCGAATATGGTCGACAAGTGAGAGAAATCAAAGTTTGGGCAAAATGTGGTGAACTTAGAGAGAGAGAGGGAGTGAATGTGAAAGTGAGAGGGAGAGGAGGAAAAAGAGAGGAAAACGTAGGGGAAGAGGCTCAACCCTCTTTTTTATAAACTTGAGAGTGAAATTATCATTTTGCCCTTAAATTTTCTTAAGGAGAAGCTTCTAGAAGAGGGCAAAATCGTTATTTTACGCTGGTTCGATCGAACAAATTGAAGTTTGTTTGAATGAACTATCCTCTTTGGTCGAACAAACTAAGGTTTGTTCAAACGAATCCTTTGATGTCCCTTAAAGTAAGGGGACTTCAAGTTTTTCAGTTGAACGAATCCTCATTCGTTTGAATGAACTAGCACTTCGGCTGAATGAATAACTCCTTCGATCAAACGAAATCTAATTCGATCGAATGAATCCCCCTATTCATTCGAATGAATATGATACTATAAATTTTCTAAGGAGTCTCCAAATTATCGGTCGAATGAACCAGGCTAGTTGGTAGACCGAACCTGCCAAAATTCAAATCTCACTTGAATCCTCCATAAATTTAGAAAATATCATTAGGGTCCCACTCAAAATAAAACCCACTTTAATTACGTTGAGGTCCTTGCATAAACGATCCTAAAACTCTATCTTAACCAACCAAACTCTCGAACTAAGTTATGGAATCACGCTCATATGCATACGGTATACAAGATGGATGCGAATATATGAATACTAAAAGTATAAAATTACTGTTATGCCTTTGAGATCATCTAAGCACGGGACTTACATAACTCCTCCTCAATATGACTATAATACATATGCATGCATTCTATCATCTCAAAGCATATAAAAATATAAAAATATTTTTAAATATCATTTAAGAGAGAGAAGGGATGAGATAATATCTACTCACAACTCTGAGGTGGAGAACCACTCTCTCGGTATCCTCCTCGGATTAAAGACTCTCTAACCAAGGCTGATGTACTTGAATACATAAACATACAAGGTTTAACAGTCTTTTGTAACTATAATCAAGTCGTAAAATGCATAATGCACATGATTATAAGCTTAGCTATTGCAATAGCCTTCTTTACTCAATTATTATGAAGCAAACGACTTTCTCCTTCTCTCGCTCTCTCTTTACAACCCACCCTTTGGCTATTCACATTTTCACTCCACAATGGTTAACCTCGATCTTTTTAACACCAAGATGCACTTAATCACCCTAATTTATCAACTCAATTGGTAAATTAGACTATACCCAAAACCTAGTTACTCTTTTCTTAATTCATGCTCAAAAGTAACTCAAATCAAGGGGATAAGCTGAGGAATACACTTACCCAAACTAATAGATATGTTTTGAGCCCCTTTTTACTTGATTTCACCTCTTGGCTATTGTTGACCTACATCCCTTCTCTCTAAAAGGTGTTATATAGGAAACCAAGGCAACTTTTGCATCCTAAATTAAAAATTATCAAAGGATCTTCAAAATATACATATATACTTTAATGATTTCAAGTAAATCAATAAATTAAAATATACCAAATGAAGGCATCCGGATAGCCAGTCGTTTCCAACTGGCTTCTAAGTGTATCGCCGACTAAACAATAATACTTTCGGTTTTATAGTTGTTGGAAGACAATGGTCACTTGGAAACAATTTCTAAGATTTAGCAAATTTAATCAATTTTCCAACACTTGGAAAATTTCTTTGCTAGGTGAAAAAGTAAGCAACAGAAATATGAAATAAATAAATATTTCTTTCCTTTCTCTATTCTTCTTTCTTTATTTCTCTTATTTTTGTTCAAAACAAAATTTTCTTTAGCATTTTTCCACTATGGATGTCCATTAGCCAAGAGGAAGAAGAAACTTGAATAGTCTATCATATTTATTTATTTTTTTTCTTATCCATTTCTATCTTAAACCAAGGAAAAACAAAACACTTTAACTTTTGTTTTTAATTCTTTCCACACGGTCCAATCAAAACAAAGCAAAAGGAAGACAAATGATTCAAATGTTTTATATGCCAAATGGATGGCATCTATTAACCAAAAGCAAATGCAATTTTGTTTCATGAATTCTTGCCACATGGAATTAAAACATTGCCTTAGCAAAATACAAAATAAACACATGCCTTTTATTCCTTTTAATCAATAAAGAATAAATATTTGTCATGGTTTCATTGATGGATTTGATAACCATTTAAATTTAATAATAACCATAATCTTAGATATTATCAAATACAAACCAATAAGAAAAGAGGAAAAATAATTATTAAATATTATTATTACAAATAATAATAATAAAGAATTATCCTAGCCATCCATTTAGAAATGGATGATTAAGATCAAATGATTATTTGACATTTGACAACTTAATAGAATGCCACTTGTTAATTAAGAAATTATTTTATTAAATAATAATTATTTAATTATTAATAAATAAACAAATTTATTTATCAATATATATATATATATATATATATATATATAATATCATATTTGTCTTCTATTTGTTCATAAATCACATTTATGATATTTTATAAAATTACAAGAACATCTCTCGACATATGGGTGTTCGCGTGTCATTACTGAGAGAATTTATTCCTTACGTTAAAGAATAAAATTGTCTATCGATCAATGCATCGGAGCAATTTACTTTTCATCAATATGAAATATTATTAACAGACTTAATGATATTTATTTTACCTATCGTCATCTATTGGTTATTGTGTGTGATCCCTTAAGTTCACCGTGAACTAGATATAAGCTGATACGAAACCTTTCACATCACTTCGATACAACTTATTGTAACTGAAGTTCTCAATGACGATGAGTGACCTTTAGCAAGATATCATGACCCCTAAAACATAGAGAATATAATTCTAGATAAACCTATATAGTCATACTTATATATAGTAAAGTCCCTCTGTTATCGATTCCTGATCAAGTGCAGGCCATGAAGTCATCAAACCTCTAACTTGATTATAGGATTAGAAAATCAATCATAAATGGGATCCATGTCTCTAAAAACTCATTTTTAGAAAACATATACTCTAGCCAGAGATTTTGATCCTCGTGTATGATATTCCTGCTTAGGATCTCAAGGTTAAATATCTGAGCTAGTAGATTCCATCTTGATCATCATCTGTTCTCATACAATAAGAACATATTGCCATCAAACTTCTTTCATTAGGCGTGCCTAGCCTAAAACGATATACACAAGTGAACAATATGCCTCACTGCAGATAACAGTCGTGATGTCTCAAGTCAAAGGACTAGTGGTATACTAGTACGACTGTGTGACGAATCATTGACTATGGATAATCGCTCATATGATTCATCATGTTTGATCATGCTCAGTAATACATTCTCAAACATACTACCCATGTTTATGCTCTTGTGATATGAGACTCATCACCCAACTATTAGTATTGAATACTAATCATTAGCAGCAATAAAACATGCCAATCATGCAATGTCATCATCCCCTATGACATTACCTCAATTGAGAACTTATTCGGATGTATTTAAAGTATAGAATCTATTCTCATATCAATAACACTATATAGATAGAGTTTTGACACGTAATACATCATGGGATATCATTTTGCATTATTACAGTAATCTCTATGAAACATAACTAAAGAAATGCAAAATGATAGTAAAATGCCATTTGTACTTAATCGTAAATAGTTTATATTTAATCACTAAGATATATTTACTATAAATAATATCCCTGATCTGTGTAACACCATTGGGGTGAGGGCATATCTCTAACACTCTCTTGATCCTCCCGAATCGTCGAATGAAGTTTGATAAAACAGTGCTCTTAAGCTCTGGTGTTAATTCTTGAGGCTATTTTAAGAAGAATGAGGGAGTTTGGTGGAAATCTGAGTGAGAAATAGTTTAGATCTGAGAGTGGAGAGAAACTGAGAGAGACAGGAAAAGAGGAGAAGTGGGGAGTAAGAACCCCCTGTATCTATATATAGGAGGCTTTAAAAAGACCAAAATATCCCTCAAAATCACGCTTCAGAGTTTGCCACGTCTCCAAGTATCGATACTTTAGCTCAAAAAAGAGGGTCGTTCAAGTTTGCCACGTTCAAAGTATCGATCCTTAAGGGAGAAGTATCGCTATGCTCAAAACGTGGGTTACACAGTATCGCTACATGTAAAGTATCGATACTTTTACTCGAAATAAGGATTACATAGTTCAAAGTATCGATACTTTCTGTCAAGAGTTAGGTTCCAGGTTCGTTTTACATCCCACAGTATCGATACTTTTCTTCGCCATCTATAGTGACTTCCAAAGTTTTGATACTTCCTTCAACAGTGTATCGATACTTGGCCTTCCACTGTTCAC
>JAVXUL010091771.1:0-22279 GCA_035590515.1 Trichilia minutiflora | reverse complement strand
CGATCGATAATTTAGAAGCTCTTTGACTTCTGTAGACGCTAAAGGATTCGTTCGAACAAACTGTTATTCGTTTGACCAAAGGGGGTGGTTCAATCGAATGAATCTTAATTCGTTCGACCGAAACAACGTAAAACGATCAAAATTACCCTCTTCTGGAATCTTCTTCTTAAGGGAACTTAAGGGTAAAATAGTGATTTCACCCTTTTTCTATAAATAGGGGTCAGGAGGTTGAATTTGCACTCTTTTTCTTCTTTTCTCCTTCTCTTCTCCTCCCTCACGTCTTCTTCTTTTTTCTTCTCAGCCCTTGCCCGATTTTTGTCCAAATCTCGATTTCTTTTCATAGACGAGTCACATTACACACGTTTATCATGCTGGGAGCATCAATTTGGCGATAGAGGCGCGATTTTGCGAAAGGGCAGCTAGGGTTCTTGGAAGAAATTTGGGGCTTTTCGAGTTAGAGGTAAAATCAGAGCAAATCAACTACACCACAAGGTTCGTAGCTTCGATTCTAATTTGCCTGTGTATTCATTTCATCGTTTTATGCATTTTGATTCGTATGGGTTTTATTGTTCATCCAGGTGGTTTTTCGTAGATTTTGCGCGTATATTTTAGTTTTAACGCATGATGTGGATTGTAGAGAAGTCGTAGAAGTCGTAGAAAGTTAGAGTTGCGGTTTCAGAAATTTGGTGAGCATAAACAGTAACTCCGATCACTGTTTTGACTAGGGCATGGAGCCCACTAGTTAAAATTTTATATATTAGATTGAAATAAGTTGGTTTAGTTGCATTGTAGGTCCATGTCGATGCGAATTGGTTAAATGGATGTCTAATGAGGAGTTTTAGTAATGTCGTATAGTGATTCGACGTTAGAAACCCGGGGTTAGCATGCATTTCATGCATAACTTATACATACATATTGGAACGTATATTGATATTAATGTTATGTGTGATTAGGCAACGGTTCGAGATCGAGGTACTCGCGTAAGTCACCGAGAAAGGAGGGGAACTAGGGAGTGTGTACCCTCCCTATACTGTGAGTGGACACTCTTCTACGTTATTTCTTTGTTTGAATGTTGTTTTCCTTATAAATGAAAGAATACACAAATATTTATAAATGTTTTTCGTTTTATTCTTTCAATGCCTAAAAATGTATATAAACATGTGTTATATATGATTTTCGATGGATATGATGATGATTTGATGTTTGCATATATGTTTTATATGATGATATGGCCAATGGGCCAAATTTATACTTGTTTTGTGATATTACAACCAATGGGCCATGTTTTATGATTATGATGATGGTTTGGCCTTTGAGCCATGTTTTATGTTTTGGTCTAAGGCCATCGAGTCGATTCGAGTTGATGTGTTGATGATATGGCCTTTGGGTTGGATTGTATTATTTACTGTGATTAATGGTCATGTTGGCCTCTTTTTATTTTTGTTGTGATGATGGCCATGAGAGGCCTGTATTATGTGTATTGGTGATAACGACCTTGTGTGTCGGTTGTTTACTGTAGCTATAGGGTGGTAGCCCAGGGGAGAGTTCACTGAGATGTAATCCCATGGTGAGTGTGATATGTGCTAACTTAAGGATGGCCTGGGATAGAGGTCACCTAGGTGAGTGGAGACTTCACAGGTAAGGATACTATTAGTGGTGTATGGTGTATATTGATATCATGAGTGGTGATTTGATTACCTATGAGTCTAGTCGAGGACAGTCACGGATTTCATCACATGACTACTCGAGGTGAACGTCAATGATGGGCACGTTTTCTGAAAAACTCAACATATTCTATTTCTTGCACTTAAATATATTTTATAAATAGCATGTTTTCCTGCATATAAAACCCACTGACGGTCTCAGGACACCCACGACTAGGATAGTTGCCGGGAATGGGAGCCAGCCCAATGACTTGTTTTCAAAGCGTACTTTTAATTATTGATTTTCGATGTATGAATATGTATATATATACTTTTATAATTATGCTTCTATCTTGTTCACTCACGGAGTATACTTCTGTATGCTCACCCCCTCACCTTCCAGTTTCAAGGCAAGCTTTAGGTCGAGCTCAGGTGGTGGTGATTGCTCCGGAACTGAAGGCTCAGGTATAGCCAGATCGACTCATTTGGTAGAAACTGTAGTACACTGGTGTTGATTTTATTTTTCTTTTGTTTATGAGCTTTTATGAATGATAAACAAATTTGTAATAAATAATTGACTTTCATTTTGGGATGGATAGATCGCCATGGATTTTATGTGATGAATGTTTTTATTTATTCATGCGCTCAGGTATATTTGAAGTGTTTATGCCTGTGTTTTATCTACTTGGAGTTTGGGTGTTAGGCTAGATTATATTTAGAAGTGTTTTGATAAACAGATTTTTATGAATGCCTTACAAGCCTACAGGTTGTATTCTGTGAGATTGAATACACCCTGGAGGTCTGCGGCTGTTGTCATAGGTGGGACCCACGAGTCGGGGTGTGACAACTAAAATGGTATCAGAGCTTTTAGTTCGAAAATGATTTTGAAAACACCCAAACTTGGTTTTGAAATATGATTTGAAATTTGTGTTTGATTTTATTATTTTTGAAATTCTAGTGGACTAGGTGAGTCGAGTCTTAGGAAGCATCACCACCATATTAAATGCGTACCGTTAAATTTTTGTGTTCTTTTATAGCTATCATGTTGTTGAGACCTAGACGAGATTGTGGTAGACCGCGAAGAGAATTGGTACCCGATGAGAAAAATGAGGCCGCATCTTATGTGCCCTCATCAGAATCCGGAACACAACATAAGCCTCCTCCTTCTCAATCTTAGCAATCAGGAGTGGGAATGCCTCTAAATATGACTCCTGAGAAATGGGCTACCTTTATGGTATACTGGAATGTCCAAGCTGCTGAAGCATCCGGATCATCTCCGAAGTTGTCTAAGTTGATTAAGAAAATACAACAGTTAGGAAGTGTACCATTTGAGGGTACTACTGATGCAGCGGAAGCCAACTGATAGTTTAGAAAAGTGGAAAGAGATTTGAATGATATGGAGTTGCACGACAGGTATAAATTAAAGGTGGTTATTCAATTATTGGAGGGTAAAGCAGTCACTTGATAGGCTAATGTGCAAGCCAGAGCTTCTGCTCAGTTGACTTGGAATGATTTTGTACAAGAATTTAGGGATCAATACTACAATCCATTTCACTATAATTAGAAGAAACAGGAATTTCTTCGCCTAAGGCAGATGGGTAAGATAGTGACTGAGTACAAAACACAGTTGAGGGAACTGGTAGAGTTTATACTCGAGTTCGCCAATGAAGAGAGCATGTGCACCAAATTTGAAGAGGGTCTGAACTTTGACATCCATGAGAAAATATCACTGTCAAGAAATCAGGGATACAAGGAAATGATTTAGATGGCTTTTCAAATTGAAAAGTTGACAAGAGAAAGAAGGTCGCGAAGTCAGTTCTAAAAGAGAAAGGATTTAAGTATTCACGTGGGTTCTCCGTCTAAGAAGAGTCGCAGCAGTGATTCATCCAGTGATACCCCTGCTTCGAGCCCGGCCAGTATATCTTCGCATTCTCCTCAAGATCAGGGACCCTCGAGATTCCAATCATCAGCACAGGGATCGAGACAGGATCAGAGGGGGGACAGGTGGTCAAACAAGCTAGCGCTACTTACCTCACCAGCAGTCACCAGTTGAGCAAGTAACACCCATTACTGGTGGAAGATCAAGAGTGGGTAGTTCGTCCACAGCATCCCGTGGTGCTCAAAGATCCGGAGATAGAGCTCAGACCAGAGTATTTGCTTTAAACCAGGAGCAGGAGCAGGCCAACGCAAATAAAATGACTGGTACGATTACTGTTCTTAATCAGCCTGCATATGCATTGATAAATCAAGAGATCAAATGTGCATACCCACTAGGTCAGGAGTTGATGAGGAAAAATTGTGTTTAGGATTGTACAGTAATGTTGAATAGAGTTAAGCTGATAGCAATTTTGATTCCTTTGAAAATGGAGGATGTTGATGCGAATTAGGGGATGGACTGGTTGTCCAGGTATCGAGCATAAGTAGAATGCTTTTCTAAGCAGGTTGTTTTCAAAGAACCCAGAGGATTAGATTTAGTTTTGATGGAGAGAGGATTATTTTAGTCAATAGTGTGATTTTTGCTTTAGAGACCTAGTGGATCAAGAAGAAAAGATGTCAATGGGTATTTGGCACATATTATTGATACTGCTGTCTTAGAATATTCCATCGAACTAGTTCTCGAACTGAGAAAGTTTTAGGTACATTTTTTAACGAATTACCAGGAATACTACCAAAAAGAGAATTTAACTTCTGTGTTGACTTGATCCCTGGTATTATGTTAATTTCAATGCCTTAAGCAGAAAATCTTTAGTAACAGTGGCGTATATTCGATCAGCATACCTTCCATTGTTACTGAAACTAAAAAGTCTATGAGTGACGTTAGAGTACGGTCAAGATGGCTCGATGTTAATCAATTTTATTATAAGGCTGATCCTGCAGGGAACCAATTAAAGAAAGATAGATACAGGATCCAGGATTAGCAAAAGTTTGTCAGAACATTATGAATGGTAACGCTAGAGATTTCTACATCTCTCAGGATGGAATCTTGACATTAAGAGGAAGGGTATGTGTATCTTCAGACAATGAAATGAGAAATACCATTTGGAAGAAGCTCACTGTTCAGCATTTGCAATATATCCTGATAGTACGAAAATGTGCAAAACCATCAAAGAGAATTATTGGTGATCTAGCGTGAAAAGAGATATTGTAGAATATGTTGCCAGGTGTATGTCTTGTCAACAGGCTAAAACTGAACATCAGAAACCAGCAGGAACATTTCAACCATTACCTATACCAGAATGAAAATAGAAGCACATCATTATGGACTTTGTGATAGGACTGCTGCGTACTCAGTCTAGGCATAATGGAATATAGATAATTAGGGACAGGTTGACGAAAACTGCTCACTTTCTGCCCATCAAAATTAAGTGTCCTATTGAGAAGTTAGCAAGATTGTATATGGCAGAGCTTATAAGGTTACGTGGTGTGCCTGTAATAATTCTGTCAGATCGAGATCCTCATTTTACATCTCAGTTCTGGCCTAGTTTACAGAAAGCTATGGGTACGAGGTTGAACTTCAGTTTTGCATACTGCTCTTAGACAGATGGACAGTCTGAGAGGACTATTCAGACTCTAGAAGATATACTAAGAGAGTGTATGTTAAAACTTCAGGGAAGCTGGGATCGATATCTGCCATTAGCTGAATTTGCCTACAATAACAGTTATCAGTTCAACATAGGAATGGCACTATACGAGACTTTGTATGGGAGAAAGTATAGAACTCCTTTATGTTGGGACGAAGTGGGCGAAAGGAAGCTAAACAATGTTGAGTTAATCGAAGCCACTACAGAGAAGGTAAAAATTATTCGAGATAGATTGAAGCCTGCTCAGGATAGACAGAAATCTTACTCAAAAACTAGAAGAAAGAACTTGGAATCTGATGTGGGTGAACAGGTATTCTTGAAAGTATCACCTTGAAAGGGAGTGATTCGATTCCGGAATCGAGGAAAGCTTCAACCAAGATTTATTGGACCTTTCAGAATTATTAAACAAATTGGTCTAGTGGCTTACAGGTTGGAGTTACCACCAGAGATGCAGAGGATACATGATGTCTTCCATATATCCATGTTGAAGAAATATATACCCGACCCTTCTCATGTAATGGATATGTCACCTATTGACTTGAGGGAGATTTAAAGTGTGAAATACAACCGGTGGCCATACTTGATCGGCAAGAGCAGATATTGAGAAGTAAAGTTATCTCGATAGTAAGGGTTTTGTGGAAGAGTGATGCTGCTAAGTAGATGATATAGGAACTTGAGCTGCAGATGCGACGGTAATACCCTCACCTCTTCCAGTATTAAAGTACGTTGAATTTTGAAAACAAAATTCTTTTAAGGGGGTATAATCTGTAACACCCATGTCTGTACCTCAAGGGTATATTTATAATTTCATCATATTTCCTGTTCATGCATTTGTATCCATCGTGCATATCGGTAGTTCGTTCGCCTATTTTTGGACGTATTTGACATTTAAGTTGATTTAAAAAGTGTTTATGTGAAGTACACATTGGGACCCTGTTTATGATTTTCAATTTCGGAGAGGACTCAAGTGAAAAGTTCATTTTTGGCGGGTTTAGTCGACCAAATGGGTGATTCGTTCGATCGAAACTTTGAAGACTTTCTGAAAAATTCTGGCTTCAGATTCATTCGAACGGATAAGGGGATTCGTTTGACCGAATTGAGCTTCGTTCGATCAAAGTGTTGATTCATTCAGCCGAATATCATTTTGTTTAAATGACAATTTGGAAGCTCTTTGACTTCTGTAGACACTAAAGGATTCGTTCGAATGAACTGTTATTAGTTCGACCGAAGGAGGTGATTCGGTTGAACGAATCTTCGATTCATTCGACCAAAACGATGTGAAATGATCGAAATTGCCCTATTCTGAAAACTTCTCCTTAAGAAAACTTAAGGACAAAATGATAATTTCATCCTTTTTTTATAAATAGGGGTCAGGGGGTCGAATTTGCACTCTTTTTCTTCCTTTCTCCTTCTCTTCCCCTCCCTCACGTTCTCTCTTCTGTTCTCTCCACCTCCCACCCAAATTTTTGTCCAAATTTTAGTTTCTCTTCGCAGACAAGACACATTGCACGCGTCTATCATGCTAGGACCATCAATTTGATTGTAGGAGCGCGGATTCGTGAAGGAGGAGCTAGGGTTTTTGGAAGAGATTTAGGGTTTTTTGAGTTAGAGACAAAATCGGAATGAACCGACCACACCACGAGGTTTGTAGCTTCGATTCTAACTCGTCTATATATTCATTTTGTCATTTTACGTATTTTGATTCGTATAGGTTTTACTGTTTATCCGGGTAGTTTTTCGTAGATTTTGCACGTGCATTATAGTTTTGACACATAATGTGGGTTGTAGGAAGGTCGTAGAAGTCATAAAAAGCTAGAATTACGATTTCAAAAGCTTGGTGAGTATGAACAGTAACTCCGATTACTGTTCTGATGAGGGCATGGGACCCACTAGTTAGAATTTCGTATATTAGATTGAAATAAATTGATTTAGTTACAATGTGGGTCCATGTTGATGTGAATTGGTTAAATGGACGTCTAATGAGGATTTTAGATAATGTCATATAGTGGTTTGACTTTAAAAACTCGGGGTTAGCGTGTATTTCATGCATAACTTATGCATACATCTTGGAAAGTATATTGATATTAATGTTATGTGTGTGATTAGGGCGACGATTCGAGATTGAGGTACTCGCGTGAGTCGCCGAGAAACGAGGGGAACTAGGGAGTGTGAACCCTCCCTATACTGTGAGTGGACACTTTTTTACGTTATTTCTTTGTTTAAATGTTGTTTTCCTTATAAATGAAAGAATACGCAGATGTGTTTTTCGTTTTATTTTTTCAATGCCCAAAAATGTATATAAACATGTGTTATATATAGTTTTCGATGGATATGATGATGATTTGATATTTGCATATATGTTTTATACGATGATATGGCCAATGGGCCAAATTTATACTTTTTTTGTGATATTGCGGCCAATGTGCCATTTTTTGTTTTTATGACGATGGTTTGACCTTTAAGCCATGTTTTATGTTTTGGTTTATGGACATCGAGCCAATTTTAGTTGATGTATTGATGATATGGCCTTTGGGCCGGATTGTATTATTTACTGTGATTAATGACCATGTTGGCCTGTTTTATTTTTATTGTGATGATGACTATGAGAGGCCTGTATTATGTATATTGATGATAACGGCCTTGTGTGCTGGTTGTTTACTATAGCTATAGGGTGGTAACCTAGGGGAGAGTTCATTGAGATGTGATTCCCAAGTGAGTGTGATGTGTGGTAGCCTAAGGACGGCCTAGGATAGAGGTTGCCTAGGTGAGTGGAGACTTCACAGGTTGGGATACTATTGCTGATGTATGGTGTATATTGATATCATGAGTGGTGATTTGACTACCTGTGAGTCTCGTCGAGGACAGTCACAGATGTCACCATGTGACTGCTCGAGATGAACGTCAGTGACGGGCATATTTTTTGAAAAACCCAATATATTCTATTTTTTGCATTTAAATATATTTTTATAAATAGCATGTTTCCTGCATATAAAACCAACTGATGGTCTCGGGACACCCACGGTCAGGGTAGTCGCCGATAATGGGAGCCTGCCCAATGATTTCTTTAATATGTTTCAAGGATTTCAAAGTAAAGAAAGTTTTCTTCTGATTTATTTGTTTTCAAAGCATACTTTTACTCGTGGGTTTCTCGGTGTATAAATATGAGCACATATATATATATTTGCATTTATATAATTATGCTTTTATTTTGTTCATTCATGGAGTATACTTCTGTATACTCACCCTCTCACCTTCCAGTTTCAGGGCAAAGATAGGATAAGCTCAGGTGGTGGTGATCGCTCTAGAAGAGAAGGCTCAAGTATAGCTACTCCGACTCACTCAGGAAGTCCATAGTCCACTGGTATCATTTTTAGTTTTCTTTCATTTGTGAGAGTTGGTAATTGATAAATGAATTTGTAATAAATATTATACCATGAGTTGGGATTGATTCCCATAGATTTTATTTGAACATGTACTTTTATCGATTTATGTGTATACATATACATTTGAAGTGGTTGTGGCCATGTTTTATTTACCTGGAGTTTGGGTGTAAGGATAGATTGTTTGGAAGTGTGATGTGAAATTTTTGTAAAAACAGATTTTATTATAAGAGCCTTACAGGCCTATAGGTTGTATTCTGTGTGATTGAGTACACCCTGGAGGTCTGTGACAGTTGTCACGTGTGTGACCCTCAGGTCGGGGTGTGACAGCTAATGCTGGTTTTAGCATATTTATTCAAATGCCAATTAAAAATAGATTTTATCAATCACAAGTATAACATTTTTAAAGACAATTTATGTTAGGTAGTTATGAATATAAATAACTAACTGATTTTTACATATTATAAAGTTTATTGAGATAGAAGATGATTTCAATTTTAGTATGAATGAAATAGCCATGATTGTTAATGGAAGAATAGAAGCACAAACACTAGTAGATGATCTTATTAAACCTAGAAGGAAGAGAGCAAATCAAAGTTATCGTAGATTGGTTTAAAAAATGTAAGCTCATTTTACAAAAGACGAGGAAAATAAATTTTACTATTATAGTTGTTGTGGAAATCGATATAAGTGTGAAAGTTATCAAAATGGAACCTCCAATTTGTGAACTCATTTGAGAGAATAATGTAAAAAATATTAGGCTACTTTAGATGATGAGAAGCAAAGTAAAATAACTCGATTTAACACTAATAAGAAGAGTACTAGTGGTAGTGGTGAAATGGAAATAAGTGATAGTGGTAGTAATTTTGGACTTGTCAGAAAGCTTAATCAAGAAGATTGTCGAAAAATTATTGTTATATATTTTGTGGTTAATTAAGTTCCATTATGAGAGATAGAATCCGATAGTTTTCACCTTTTTTGTGATAAACTTTATTCCAAATTTGCACCCTCTTCTAGGAGAACACTTGTTAAGGATATATATCAATTGTATTTAGATGAGAAGACACGTTTGAAAAGTCTATTCACTTCTAATAAGTATAGGGTTTGTCTTACTACTGACACTTAGACCTATATTCAAAATTTTAATTACATGGTTGTCACTGCCCATTGGATTAATGATGATTGGAAATTGCATAAAAGAATATTGAGTTTTACTCAAACAACAAGTTATAAAGAGGAGTCAATTGATAGACTTATTGAAACATACTTACTTAAGTAGGGTATTGATATATTGATAATGCAATTGTTAATGATGTGGCTATCAATTATGTGAGATAGAGGTTGAAAAATTAGAATAGTGATGGGTTGGTTTTAGATGTTGCTTTTTTTCATTTATGTTATTGTGCTCACATAATTAATTTGATTATAAATAAAGGGTTAAAGGATTTGCATAATTCAATTACCAGCATTCGTAATGCAATTAAGTATGTGAAGTCTTCTCCTTCAAAAATGCATAAATTCAAATTATGTGTTAAGCAAGAGAAAATCGATAGTAAATGACTTTTAGCATATGATGTGCCAACAAGGCAGAATTCCACCTACTTGATGTTGTTAAATGTAATTAAATTTAGAAAAGCCTTTGAAAGATTGGAAGAAGAAGAAAGTGATGGGCCATATATGAATTTTTTCAATGATGATGAAAGAGGAAAGAAAAGGATAAGACCACCCACCACTGAGGATTGGTTGAATGCAGAAATTTTTGTTAAGTTTCTGAAATTTTTCAATGATATGACAATTGACTTTAGTGTTACACTGGCAGTGACATCTAATATGTATTTTCACCCCTTTGTAATATTCAAAACTAATTGAATTCACTTATTGTGAATGAGGTGAGCTTCTTAGCAAAATGGCATTTAATATGAAAACCAAATGTGATAAATATTGGGCCTCTATAGGCAATATCAATAAATTGTTAATACTTGTTGTAGTACTTAATCTAAGGTAAGTTGAATTATCTATTTTAATTTTAATTATTTGTTCTGTTATTTTTAACTTGGTATAATTATGTGTTTTTTTAATTACAATGTTCTAAGGTACGAATTGGATTATGTATAATTTTGCGTTGGACAACTGTATAATAGTATGATGGTTGAAGAAATGACATTAAGCATTAAAAATATCCTTATGAACGCATTTTTTAACTTTCATTAGTTAATATTAGAGTTGGCTTCATTTGTAAAATAGTATTTGCTTTAATTTATTTATATGTGAAAATGTTATAGCTTTTTCATATACTTTTATAGGTATATGAATGCTATTATGACTTGGTCTCCACATTGAGAGGTGGTACCAAAATTAATAATATTATATCGTAAACATGGTGAATGTTGGATCGTCAAACACAATGAATGTTAAAAATGAATATAGTGTTGGTTTGCAATTTGTGGATGTGAAGGCTCCATATAAGCAATTGAAAATAAAGAAGGGTGGCAATAATTTAAAAAATGAAGTTGAGAAGTACTTGCTTGAACCTATTAAGGATGAATATGATGACAATTTTGATATTTTGGAGTGGTGGAAGGAAAATAGTATAAGATTTCGAATTTTATCTCAAGTTGCAAGGGATGTATTTGTAATTCTTGTTTCTATTTTAGCTTCAGAATCAGTATTTAGTACAGGAGGACGTATACTTGATTTATTTCGAAGTTCATTAACTCTAAAAATGGTTGAGGCTTTGATATGTACAAAATAATAGCTTAAAGCTTCTGGTATGTCTAAAAAATACATCAAGAAAACTGATATAAAAGCATTATCATCATCCTTCAATGATTTTGAAATATGTTAATCAATTGAGAGAGGTATTATTGTATATTAATTATTACAATTTTATTTAAATTTAATTCAACTTATTAAATAACTAATTATATTAATATTTTCTTTACGGAGACTGAAATATTAACATGTGAATAACATATGGGAAACCTCAGTGAAGTTGGAAGACTGTCGTTGGATACACTCATTATTTTAGAATTGTGTCTCATTGCTTGTTGTTTATTTATTTTTTTCATGATATTTATCGAGTACTTTTCCATTATTATGTAATATTTGTTGACAGTTATAGAGTACTTTTTCGTTATTATTTCATGATTATGGTTGCTGCTAAGGTTCTATGTGAAAGAGTTGTATGCCCTAAAAGCCAATTACGATATGATCAATGATTGTAAATTTGTAAAACTCTTATAAATCTTATGATTAATAAAATTAAGTATTTTTATTTACATTTTATTTTATCATTTGCATATGTATGGTTGATTTACATATAATGATAAAGTCCATGGAATGTATGCAATACATATTATTATGATGAGTTCATATTTATGAGATTGTATGTTAGTAGTATCATTCTTAAATGTTCCTAGTCGTGGGACTATAAAGTGTGGCCTTTATAGTACAAAAAGACTAGTAAACGCTATCCTTACTCTATACGATAGAAGATAATCGATCTTACAGATTACTTGTGTAGAGACATTAAAGGAAGCGTATAGGTGCTCATTGTTTGAGCATGAGTTCACTGAACAGACTTGCATGAATTGTCCAAATGCTAATTACACTTAATCGTCAATTGGACATTCATTATATCAGTGGTGTAAATAATCCTTAGACTTTACAACATCATAGTTATCTTGTGAGTGAATTTCCATTCTTTGATACTACTCAGGGTAAGTCTGTACTTAGGCTTCTAATAGATAGTTATTAGGTGTGGTGACACATTCATGGAGGCATGTGAATGTTCGAGAAGGGATCCATCAGCCTTAGTGTTTGAGGTAGAATGCTCTATGTGAATAATTTATATTTGACTCATAAAATCCTCGGTCGAGGTTGTATATTGTGTGTGATTGAGAAGTGTGTTCTCAATAGATATACACAATAAAGTCGGTATCTATTATTTATTATACATAGTATTGGATCTGAAAGGGTTTGACGATTATAGCATACCCCTGATCCAATTGGAATATTGTGTGACGAAAGGATTGAATTACACGGTAACTAATGACGGAAAGGTTCATAGTTGAAGCTTCGCACTTCATTGTAATCCAGGGGCCGTATTGCATGGCTAGGTGTCAATATTGGTCTGTGGACAGATTTAATTAATCTTGTTAAAATTAATTAAATAAAAGAATTAAAGCATTCAATTCATGATATAAAAGGAATTAAAGAGGTTTAATTCGATTATATTGTCCACTGCCGGCTTTACAGTGAACCTATTGAGTCTTTCCCGCTATTGGATCGCTTTTTCCCTAATTAGTTTATACATTGAAATGTTGACAAGTGGCGAAAGTAAGTGTTGACAAGTGGTAAAGCCATATGTTGACAAGTGGCGAAATTCTAGCCCTAAATTTATTTAACAAATGGATGGATAAAATGCATGAGATGTGTCTCACTAATGGCCACACATTTGGCATAATATTTTCCATGTAATTTATTTAATTAAATGTTAATTAAATATAGAAAATATATATATAGCCATTTATGCTTTATTTTAGGTGATATAACATAAAAAGAAGGGTTTTTGGTGCTCTTTCACCTTGGTGGCCAAATTTTACTTCCTCCATTTTATCAATCAAACTTTCATCATTTTAACAAATAAATTTAGGGCTTTTGATCCTTGTGAAGTGATCTAACTACTTGTGAGAGCAATTTTAAGTGTTGAAGTTACAATTCCAAGTGTTGGAAACCCTAAGTTGTACTAGATTTCATCAAAAGTGTTTTGATTAAAACCAAGCCAAACTAAAGAGGAAAAAAGAATTCAAGGGCATCATAAGATAGAGGAGGACCTAATTTGGTGCTCTCAAACTTTAAAAATCACATAAAGGGCAGTAAAACTTGACATCCATATAGGGTAAGCTTTTCACATTCATAGAAAATTTATTTCCTAGATCCTATAGCATGCAAATTTATTTTCATGGTTTAGGAAACATGACATGTTAGTTTCTTACAATAACTTCATAGTTTCATCTTCTTCCAGCCTTCTCTTTTTTGACATGATTTTCTTCATAAATTTTGCATAGTTAGGCATTTGCTCTAATGCTTCTACTAAAGGAATGTTGATGTGGATCTTCTTAAAGATGTCCAGAAAATTTCTAAACTGATCATCTAGCTTCTTTTTTTGGAATCTTTATGGGAAAGGAATCGGTAGTGGTCTAATGGGTGGGTTATCAGCAATAATAATCCTTGGACTACTCTTCACTTTCACTGTTTTTTCTACTGATTTTTCAGAATCTGCAACTTCTCTCTGCTTCTCAACATCTTCTTTCTCTTCTTTGGGTTGCTCAACTTCCTTTCTTGGTTATGTTTCTACTTCTTTCCCTCTCTGTAAGGTGATAACATTGCATTGGTCCTTTGGATTCTTCTTTGTATCAACTGAAAATTTACCTATTGATTGCTCTTTTATGGCTTTTGCAAGCTGACCAATGTGCACTTCTAAAGACTTTATAGTAGTTTCCACGTTACTGCAGTGAGTTTCTATATTATCAATCCATGTTTCACTCTTATTGAATCTAACATGGGTTTCATTGATAAAAGTACCCATAAGCTCTTCTAAGGAAGACTTCTTTTCTGCTGGTTGAGCTCCAAAACCAGGTGATTCCTGCAACACATTTTTAGTGTTTTCATAAGAGAGGTTCTCATGGTACCTTAACCCTGGATGATATTGATTAGGCAAATTGTTTTTGTAGTTGAAATTCTAGTTGTTAACAAACTAAACTTGCTCCTGCTCTTGCTCATTCTGTATACCTGAATATGAACTACTTGCCAAGGCCACATGCTCTTTAGATGAACAACCTTCATTTATTATCATAGTTGTCAGCTTGCTTGATAAGGCTGAAACTTGAGCAGTCAAAGCAACTATTGGATCAACGTCATAAACACCAGCAACTCTCCTCTGGTTTCTCTCATTTGGCCATTGGTATTTGTTTAACTCCATCTCTTCCAAAAGTAATTGTGCTTCCTCCGTTGTCTTCGATAACAATGTACCTCCAACTGTTGTATCAACTATAGTCCTTGTCCGTCCATTCAACCCATTGTAGAATAGTTGAATCTGAAACCAATCTTGGTATCCATACTGAGGACATCTCCATATCAAGTCTTTAAACTGGTCCCCAGCCTCAAAAAGACGTTCAAAGTCTAACTGTCTAAACTCAGCAATCTTGCCTCTTAGCTGCGAAGTTTTTGATGGAAGGAAGAATTTAGACAAAAATTTCTGAGCAAGCTCCTCCCACATTGTTATGGTTCTTTATTGTAGTGATGAAATCCATCCTCGAGCTCGGTCCCTCAAAGAAAAAGGCAATAATCTCAACTGAATGCCATCTTTAGAGACACCATTCATTTTAATCGTATTGTATATCTTTAAGAATTGTGTAGATCCTTATAAGATAACCCTCTATGTTGGTTCTTCTGTACCATATTGATAAGGGCTGGCTTTAGCTTAAAATTATTTTCTTGAATCACTTGTCTCTGGATTCTTGAAAAATTATCATTAACCACCGATCTAAAATAATCTCTGAGTACTCTCTGCTGGTTGTTGTTATCTTCGGCCATTTCTCATTCTTGACTTCTTTTTGATCTCTCTCTGGTTCTTTCTCTTCTTCTAGCACCTTGATTTTTTCTACAAGTTCGTTCAATCTCTAGATTAAAAGGTGTTAGCTCCAAACTTTGACTTCTGCGCATTCACTATCAAACAACAAAGGAAAATTTTAAATGAGAAACTAAAAATAGAATTTAAAGTAATATTCAACCACTTAGTCGTAATATTAACTGAAAGTAAAATAATAATCTCCGATGATGACGCCAAAAACTTGTTTATTGTTTAAATAAACACACAAAATCAAATATGGAAAATCGCAAGTGTATGGTGTTGAGTTTTATAGTAAAAGAGAGTAGGATATCGTTCCTACAAGGATTAATAATTACTAACACGCTAATTACTACAATTAAAATGGTGAATATTATTTAGACTAACAAAAGGAGTAAATTAATTCTAATAACTACTAAGAAATTAAAAGTATATTATGCGATGAAGATAAATCTAATGATAACGGGCTTAGGGGGGTCGAATCCACTCTTGTTCACTATATTTATCCACCATTTTGGCTTAAATAAACCTACTAAAATCTATTAGCCTAGATTCTTATATTGTTTCATTCCCTCTTTCGAGACCTTAACGAAACTATGTGATCAGTAAACTTAACTAATATTCCTATTCAATCAAGTTTAATTAATCACTCATTGAGATCTAACCTAATTTAGCTACTTAGTTGTTAACCATCTTCCAATGTATTAACTCTTAAGTTGTGTTTCTTTAGTTCAGAAGTATATTTTTCTCCCTTTTCCAAGTCTAGAAATATACATCTAAAATCATTTAATTTAATGGCCAGTTAAGAAGAAAGCTTTAAGTGCAAGGAATACAAATAAATTTATGAATAAAACTTCATTAATCCAAAACAAGTTCCAAATATAGATCACAAAAGTTTCTTCTAGCCCTTAAGCATGAAAAGAATTAGTCACTCATGATGTTCAGCAAATACACAAGGAATACAGAATAAATGGTCATTAAGATTCTAATGAAAATAAATAAAAACAACAAACTCAAGATGTAACAGTTTTGTCTCTTCAAACTAATTTTCTGTCTTTCTTTCTCTTCACTTTTCTTGTGTTTTTCTTGGATTCTATACAAAGTATGACATTTCTCTCTCTTTCAAGAGTGTTGACGATCGTCCTCTTTTAGCACGAAAACCTAGACACTCTATTTATAATAATTCAAAGTTTGACTTAAACAGAAAATTCTTATAAATTCTCATTGGATCGTGTTTCTTTCTGTTGTATCGGGTAACTAGTGCTGATGCTACGAGAATTGTCTCATTACATTAGGAACTGGGTAAAAATATTTTAAAAACTGGGTTCTGGGTCTCACTGTATCAAGGATACGCCCACTGTATCGAGATCTATCTTCGCTGTATTGAGAGATATCTCACTATATCATGAAAAATAACTTCCAGAATTTGTTGCACCATAAAATCAGCTTCCCAGAATCCGCTGTATCAGGGGAACTGGCTTAATGCAGCTTTAAGCTAAACAAAATCATGCTTGCTTCACAAAATTTCCTCTTGCAACCTACAATACTTAAACTCACAACGAAACATCAAAATATACCTGTATTTTACATGAAAATAGCAATAACTAAGTAAAAAATACTTGATAAAAATCAAGTTATCAAAGATTATAACACATATTAGTTAAGTGTCTAAAATCTTGATAGAGTTTATAAAATTTGTTCTTCGAATTCCCATATGGCCTCATCTTTATTAGATGAGGATTCATCAATAGTATTCCCTATCTTTTAATCTCTTCTAAGATTTAGGAAAGGGAGGTATTTAAGAGGTAAGCCTCCTTTGCTCTTGAACTTAAACAACCCTCCTTACTTCTTTATTTTTTAGTGATTTTCTTCCTTTTATATATTTATCGTCTCGGCACCTCTTTAACTTGAGGTGTTCTACTATCCGATCGCTTTTCATGTTAAAGTCAAAGAAACCTCTTCTATCAATTTTCCCCCTTTATCATTGAACTTAGGGACTTGTGCCTTGTCCTATGAAAAAAGCCATAATACCTTCTCTTCTTTCAATTAAAGTGCAATTTGGTCCTCTATCTTTATCTCATCTAATGGCTTTCTCTAAGCTATTTCATACATGAAAATAGAGTGTTTACCTACAGTGTACTATGTCCTATCTACTTTAGTCCTTTCTTGAGACCTTTCAATGCTAATGAGTAATGAAAAACTCTTAATTCCATCACCTTTATATGATATCTTTTGACAATGCTCCTAAGGCTTTCGCTGCCCCCTTGCTTTATCAACAACAAAGAGCTCAAAGTCTTTGTTTTGAGGATTACCCTTTGAACTCTTTGGTAAATATGTCATATAGTTGCTCAAAGCTACAAATATTTCTCAAATTCATACTCGTGAACCATTTTTTGGCTTGTCCTTCCAATGTCAACAGGAACAATTGACAAATCTAATACTCATCCAAGCTTTAAATCAGTGTCATCTCTTTAAAAAATCCATATGTCAAAAGGGATCGGTTTTTCTTATAAACAATGTAATATGGGACATCTTGAACTTTCAAAAAAGTATCAAGTCCAATATTCTTCTTGAGAAAGACAACTTGGAATACAATCTTATATGTGGTGTTGACTTTGTGCTTCTTTGTTGATATCTACGCTTTTTGTTTTCTATCTTTTTAACAACTTGCTTACTTAGGATTTAATCTTTTTTCCTCAGCTAATCATGCCTATTGTGTCATTTCTCCTAGACATATACCTTCTCGAATTCTCATGCTCCTTTTAACATTTTTGGTTGATAATCCTTCTCATATCTCCTGGATTTAGACTACTCTCTAGTTCTTACTTGTGATTTACTACTAGGATATATGATGAACACGGTGATTCAGGCTGAGACCTTTTTATGATCTTGAATGGAGTGTTTTATTCCTCCTTTTAATTCTATGCTCTAGAGAGAGGTCTATTGTCTGTCTTTCTTCTTTTTTCCATAATTTTGTATTTTTACTTCATTGCATCCTTATATAATTTAGCTGTGTGCTTCTTCATTTGTGCAATATTAGGGATGTTACTTTTCACTGCTTCTGAAGGTGCATCTATCCTCAAGTTAAACGACCCAGTCTGTAACATCATCATTATTTCTAAAAACTCTTGCACCAGCGTTTGAATTTACTGATCCTTTTTTACGTGCTATTTTTACTGTCTTTTAGCCACTGTATATACTAAGTAGTATCTCCATCATCATCCATATGATATGGTTGATGTAAAGAAAAAATCTCAGAGCTTGATCAAAGATTTGTATCTCTAGGAACTTTGTGTTCTATGTTATAATCATTTTTCAAAGTTAAGTTTGCCTAAAATTAGAAAACACGATCAGAAAAAAGCTAATTTTCTAACAAAAATTCTCTGATACTTAAGTTAGGGTTTTGCTTTTACATAGAGTGACACTAGTTCTAATGTATTTAAGAGAATAATTTGATAGTAATTTGATAAATGATTTTTTTGTTTTTATTTATTTGAATTTTCTCATCTTTTATTACTTGGATCTATAGCCATTGTACACGTGTTATACATCTATAGTTTCTCTGTGTAGATCAAGGGATTATGGTCTTATTTCATGGGATGTAACTGTTGTATTAAAAATCCCTATTTATATGAATATTTAATCCCATGTTTGAGCTCTTCTCCTGAGTTAGAATAACCATTATAGAATGGTCTCGAGAGCTTACTGATACATTTTACCTGAGATCTTTGTTGATATGTGAGGTCTTAGAGTAAAGTACATTATTTGAGTTCCTCAATAACATAAGGGTATTATGGTCTTGTGTAAAGTCCAAGACTTTTGATGATGTTGGAGGTCTTAGGATCTTTTGTAATACCTGGGACCTATGTTAACGTAAGAGACTTTGGGGTTATGTATACATTAAACTTTTGCTAGTGTGGGAAGTCTCAGAACCTCATGCTTATCTTAAGATCTCTTATGATGTGGCTGGTCTTAGAAGCATCTCCTGAGCTTTTAAAGGACTATAATTAATATGGCCTTGAGATATTAATCAGGTACTGGGCCTTTACTGGGATTTGGTTTACACGACCTAAAAATCTTCCGAATAGAAATAATAACTATAATCTGACCTGAGCAATTCATCTTTAGGGTAGACCTGGTATTGTTCTATGTTGAAAATGTTCTTTAATTTGTAACTTTTGTCAAATAACAAATCTCAAGTTAGATTTTATTTTACTCTTAGATAATAATAGACCTTAAGTTTGTGATAAAGTCGTATCTAGTTAAGCATTCAGACTTATAAGATATATCTACAGAATCTTCTAGTTAGGTTATAGTTGATTCCCAAGATAAACTTAGTTAAAGAAAATAGTAAAGTGTGATATGGCAACTTTATGCCCTTTTTAAAGTTTGTGTCTTGTGTATATTTAGAAAAGAGAGTGATACTTTTACAAGTATATAAGAAAATAAATTTACAGATGTATAAGTAGAATAGGAGATAAGAAATTGGCGAGTGAATTTGTCAGTTCTTTATATTTGATAATTCTATAACTTTATAGAAGGTGTTATGCATACATGTTTCCTACTCAAGTGATGTGGTTGATGTTATGATCATGATTCTTAAATTAGAGCTTAGGATGTCTAACGATTTGTTTTTAAGATCAGTTGCTAAACTTGTTGAGCTCGGGTCAAGGGTTTTCTTGTCAATCTTGAGATGGCTAGAACTTAACCTAATTCATCTGTGGCTTCGCCTTAATTTAATCTTACTTGACTTAACGAACCTAACTTAACCTCATTAGTATTTTTAATTATAGTGGCTTTACCCTAATCTAGTCTTACTTGACTTAGCAAACTTTACTTGAATTAATCAATATTTTTAACATGTCCCTTTAAGTTGAAGGTTCTGGGAAGGTTTTACGGTTTGGATTTAAAGAAATCAAATTTGGTGAAAGGTAGTAGTTTAGTGAGTACATCAGTAACTTATAAATAACTAGGAATAAATTTGATATCTATTTATCTATTAGTAATAAAATGAAGGTCAATCTCAATATGTTTGATTTCTTGAGTATAATACAGGGTTTGAAGTAATGGTAATTGTACTCATGGTATCAATCTATATTATTGAAGGTTGTGAAAGTTTTGTACCAAGTTTATATAAAATTAAAGTTATCCAAGTTATTTCAGTACAAGCTAGAGCAAGTGTTTTATATTCAAATTCAACACTTGATCTAACAATTACATTCTATTTCTTTAATCTCTAAGAGACTAGATTACTAATAGGTTGATTTTTCATAAATAATGTAATTAGGGTTTGGAATAGGTCAACATGCTTTACGGTCCCAATTTCTCAAATTAATCAAAATTAATATGGGAAACACTAACCTTTAGCATGGAATTAATGAAGATAACTTCAAAATGATAAAAACTACAAGGATCTAAACCTCTCTTCTTTTTGTTTCACTTGGCCAAATCTAGAGAGAGTGAAAAAGCCTTTTTGTTTTAATTTTCTACACTTAAAAATTATGGAAGTTACTAATTCACTTAAAATGAAATTGTTCTTTTTATATAATAATACACCAATGAATAAAATATCCCCATTAAATAATTTAATGGCAAACATATCCCAAAAATTATTAAACAAGCTTTGTAATAGTTAAGTGTACAATGACAAGTTTATTTACATTAAATTCTTTAATGCCAAACTTATCTTAAACCTAGTTAAATAACCTTTGACCGACTTTTGTTTAATTTTATTTATATTCTCAAATATTAATGAAATATTATAACTTACATTAAGTTATAATCAGGTTAATTTATTAAGCTCTCGAATGATTTAAACTATTTAACATATAAATTGCTTATACTTTTTGGCTTATTATCTTTAAGATTGTTAACTCTCGTAACTGACGATAAATAATATTTACTCTCTCTATTACCAAAACTAAGCATAAAGTTATTGATTATGACCTTTTGAGTTTATTATGGTGTTAGCCATAAGCTTACCCCTACATTCTTTCTCAAATTCTATCTATAAGTTTAATGACTATAGTTAATATCTAGCAATTTGCTATAATCCCTAAATCATAGTGAAGAAAATCTTTATTAAACCTTTTATGATTAATTATATGTGGGTAATATCCTTCTATTCATCTAATCCCAACTAAGTTAGGGCCTATGAAATATCAAAAAGTTTAAACTCAATATCCATTTGAACTACTGATCATTACATGTTGAACTTGTTAACACCAAACTCATTCATGTAACTTGTTTTGTATTTCGAATAGAGATTTGAGTTTTAGCCATTTATCAATATCTGACTGGCTCAAATCTAGATCGAGTTAAAAAAAACTTAAGATCCTATATATCAAGTTAATAGACCCTATCTTAAAAGTTATTCGCATCCCAATATAAACAACCTATGACCAAACCAACTTCTTTATACAAGACATAATTAGTCTTATATTTATACACCTTATAAACTATGTGTATCCATATCAAATAATGATTATGACATCTCAAGTCAAAGGATTATTTTGTATACTAATACAATCAAATGACAAATTATTGACTATATATATTCTGTGTGATTCGTCATTGCTTCGGTCAGGTTCAAAAAATAATTCTCTAATTTTTAATATATACTAATGTCTTAGTAATATGACTTTTATTGTCACGTACACTAATATTATTTCATGATATTCACCGGAGACATTCAATATACCTATTATGTGATATCGATGCCTAGTCGATACTACGTATTTAAAGAACTAATTCGATAATCATTATTATTTAAGCATTCAGAAGCATATTTTATTCCTTAGTATGATCAAACAAAGGAAGCAACATACATATATGAAAAAGAAAAAGTTTCTTTATTAATAATATTTATAGTATATATTAATATCACATAATTATTTGGCTTCGAGAAGTATCATTTTTGGGGCATGTGGTTTCGAAGGAAAGAATATATGTGGACCCTCGGAAAGTAGAAGCCATAGTTCAGTGGGAGAGACCGAAATCAGTAACTGAGATTAGAAGCTTCCTCGGATTGGCAGGTTATTACAG
>JAVXUL010091743.1:0-22291 GCA_035590515.1 Trichilia minutiflora | reverse complement strand
AACATTAAATTTTATTGAATTTAATTATTGAATTAAATAATATTAATTATTTAATGTATAAATAAAAGATAAATATTTAAAAAAATAAAATCACTGTTCATTCCACCAGCGTGCACTGTTCGCAACAGTACGCGCTCGGGATACTGTGGCAACAGTATGCGTATTTGCTAAAAAGTTTTTGAGGGGTATTTTTGTCTAAAACCAGTGATTTAGATTATTTTTGAATGAAAGTTTGAACAGTGGATATTTTTGAATTTGACTTATGCATTTGGGGTATTTTTGGTTAAATCCCAAATATAATCCCACATGCGTGTATAGTACGCATTCGTGGGCATGCAAATGTGTATATTGCACGCACCTTCTTCAGTCTCTAACTAGGTTGATTTTAATTTGGTTTTCTATAATTCGGATCTTAGAGACCCAATTCAAAGTCAAACATAAAACTATCGTTTTTTTAATCTAAATTAAGTAGTTTCAAAATATAAAACTGGGTTTTAACATATTCTAAGACCTATTTTAAGCTTTATTATCTCAAAATTTATTTAAAATATAGGCTAAATATAGAAAACATATTCTTATTTCAAAACCTAACTATCCGTTGATTTAGGTTAAAATTCCAGCTAAAATTTGACCTCTCGTGAGTTATGTACAATCTCAAAACATTCAACATACATTTATCTACTAAAATCATACATCAATCTTGAAAAAAACACATTAATTTGAAAGTACTTAAATCGGATCAATACACGAAAATAAAAGTATTTCAATTTAAAATTCTCTCTGCATATAGCGAATTAAAGTACATATTTTATATCAATCCGAAGCAATTAATAAAAGGAGCAAAATCCCTAACATTTTAACCAAATATAACAATAAAATCAATATAAAATATTATAACGGATCAATATGGCCATATGAAAAAAAAACATCCGAAAAATTTATTTTAATTCTAAATCGTATATGTAGTAACTTTGATATCAAATGTTATGCCCAAATCCGTGGGTTCCACGCGTGATAACCACCACAAACTCTCAAGATATATTCGATCACCATAATATACCCTGTGAGCCTGTAAAACCTTTACAAAACCTATTTCAAAATCATTTCATATAACACTCCTAATATAATTCCAACCAAACACCCAAACTATACAATAAGTTTCTCAATCAATCTCAAATACTTCAAAATATAATTATATACAAATCATTTCATAAAAGAATCTATCCAGATATAAATCCATAGGAGATAAATCCACCCAAAAATCTAATTCAAAGATAAAGCTTACAAATACTTTTACAATCCTTAGAAAAATAAATAAACATTAATACAAACTTGTTAACAAAAATCCAATGGACTACTAACTTATCTAAGTGAGTCGGATTTTAAAAGTATACCTGAAGCACCTTAGTGTTTAGAAGTACCACCACCAACTGAATACGCACGAAACTCTCTAAATCTGAAACTGAAGAGTAAGGGGAACGGGGATTGAGTATACGGGAGTATACTATGTGAGTTAACCAAAAATAAATTTAAGTAAATAATACTTAATCCATAGGTAATAAAACACATCTCGAATACAGCATAAATCAAGTTTAGGGGGCTTCCCAATTTTTCGTTCGAATGAATTGCTCATCCGATCGAATGAATTTGGAACCAGGATTTCGTTCGAACGAGTCAACCCATTCGTTCAAACGAATTGCATATTTTTTTCTAAATGATTTTCTTAACTAAAAAGTATCATTGGGATTCCACTTAAAATAAAACTAATATTTAATTTTATTGAAGTTCCTGAGTTCACATCACCAAAACTTTATTTTAAGCAATTCAACTCTCAAAATAATTTATGAAATCGTATTACCCTATCTATGATGTATGAGAGAGATACAAATATATATACAGTAAAAACATAAAATTACAGATATGTCTTTGAAATCTGAATACTGGGCTCACACCAAATTTAATAAACCAAATCATTATTATTGTGCATATATAAAAATAAAATACAATTTTTAAAATGAGATATGTATTTATTTAAGTCATGGCTATTGAATTATAGGATTACATATTTTTTTCTATTTTTTATTTATATAACAACTTTTTCAAGAGGACAAAGGTATCAAAGTTTCGTGATTTTTCTTTTATTTATATCGAGTTGGAAAGAGGATTTAATTAATGTTAATTAATTTTATTGGTCTTTTTATCAAAATACTTAATATAAGTTTATAGATATTTAACAATATTATTATAAAATATTTAATTAAATACGCTAGTATTGGAGCATATATAAGTAAATATCACCCGTTCGGACTTTGTACCATGAAAATTACATTGAAAGTACTGAGAGAACTGTATTTCAGCATGTTGGCTAGTTTTGCACGAGAGATTCGGAGCCTTGCCGTTGCTAAAATTGAAAGGTCATTTTTACACCGGTCTTAATTTCTAAATACACTAACTTTCTTCCTATTACCGGATTGGGTTTAGCCTTTTAGGTTGAAATAATGATGTAGTTCATTTCGCCGCATCAATCTTCCTAGTTTTATGTTAATATGACTAATATTATAATGTTGGTTTGTATACATAGTTTTTAAAAGATTGTATTTAACACTAAGATTAATTAAAAAATAATAATAATTTTGTAAAGGTTACTTATTATAAAGTAGAACGAACTAACTTTTTAAAATATTTGATTCATATTTTCATCAATTTTTTATTATATTCTTGTTATTTTCTTATCATAGTATTGCAATATTTTTAAAATCATTTTCGTTATCACATTCCCATTATTAAATCTAGTTACAATCTTATCACTTACTTAGCTATCTCATTACAACCTTCTTGGGCATGAAAGGGCGGGTCTGAAATTGACTATAATTCAGCCGCCACCCTTGAGCCATTACAATATATTGTTTCCATCAACAAGGTAAAAGTTAATTTCTGGGAAAATTTATTGTCAAATAATAATTTATTCCCACTAATCATCATCTTTGGGATTATTTTACTTCATTCATTATTTTTTACACAATTTCTATTTGGGTGTCCTTTGCAGTTTGCACGCGTAAGAGATAAAATAGGAAGCTATATCTGAACCGGAGTTTCCTGACATTTCATTGCCAGTTTGGTTCGTATGCGAACATCCAATCTTTGGAGGAGTCTTAAACTAAAAATGATTTAAAATTTTTTAATTAAATATTATAATTGCGTTTGTTAGTGTGTGTTAGGGAAAAGACAAGAGTCGATTATATTAGCTGGAAGTTTCAATTATGCGCAAAGTAACAGAAATTAAGAATATAAAAATATTATATAAGTGAAGAAGATGGTATGAGTTGGCAAAGATCCAGCGTTGCAGATTTTCGTGTCCCTTGTTAAAGAAACAAATGGATTTTCGAGGAAATGTTGTGCGTGGTGTACTAATGATAAGAGATGCTGAATTACAAACTACGACTACGAGTGATGGATAATAAGATACGATAGAATAGAATATAATTATAATTTGTTAATTATTTGGTTGGTGAAATATGTGAGTTAGATTAATTCTTTTCATCCCTATTTTTGATGATATCCATAACAAAATTTTGTTCTAACAAATCACGACTCCTTAATAATTTCAGCAGCAAAAGGAAAGAAAATGTAATTTTAATTATGATATGAATATTAATCCAGATGAATAAAAGTTTATATTTTTAATTATTCTCAATTTTCTTTTACATATGTACCATCGAAGTAAATTGTATGAGATGGAACTAATGAAGATATTACGATTCTTAAATTGTAGTAGATCAATAAATAATTTGACTTGGAAGTTTGGATATTTAAATAGAAGGGAAAGCCTGATGTTGAAGTGTTGCTAACTCTTTTAGGGGTGTTATGAGGGTAAAATATGATTATTTTCATGAGATTTTATCTTTAAAAATGTGTTGATTTTATATTTAATTGGATGTTTAAGTGATAATCATACCTAAAAATTGTTCTCTCTATATTAAAAAAAAAAAAATTACTGTTATGAATTATGAGATATTATATGACGTCATCTGTAAGATTGTTAATCCCATCTCATTGTCATTTGCAAGTTGAATATGTGTGATGGTGCAGCCGCGTTGACCATTTCCTTTGTGTATCCAGTTGGCCATTGGGTTCATCCAACAGAACCGTTACGGAACAATATTAATTGATTCATGTTTATCGAAAAGAGAGACGGTGATGGAAGAATCCGTAGAAAATAAAGAAATTGATTCTAGTTTTTCATATTTATCCTCTGGCCATTCAATTCCAAATAACAGTAACAGTTAATGTCTCAGCTCAGGTCATCTGTGGATATATGGCGGCAAACGATACCGTTAATAAAAGATAGAAAAGAGAATAACAGATGGATAGCACTTAACACTGGGTTCATCTGAATTCATAAAATTATATTCTTTAATTTTATCATAGTTTCTATCTGTTTTTTTTTATTTTTTTATTATTATATCCCATTTTAATCATTGATTTTTTAATAATCAAATATTAATATCAATACATACTCTTTAAGAATCAAATTAAAATTTGGTTGACCACTGCCCATTAACGAAGGATAAGTGAGTGTTTTCTATCTAATTAGTTTGCCTTTGCACTAAGCTAACCAAACTACACTTACCTACCAAACTCGTATTAAAACATAACTAAAAGAAATAGTTAAAATTTCTTTTGCTTATCACGAATTTTTAAATGATGGAAGCCAAGAGATGATTGTTGAACTGGAAAGGTAATGGAATTGCAGTGAAACTGTGAATCTACGGCGTGCAAACACTTAATTGACTTCACGTCTCAACACGAGACAAGGTTGGCTCCGTTCACATGCATATTATATAGGATGGCAGGCCAAAGAAAACGCAAAGAAAGAATATAACAGATACCATACGGCAACACTAAGAATAAAATAGATCTGAATATTCGCATACAAAAGTAACAGAAGAAGAATATTAATAAATTAAAATCACACATTCTCGAATGGCAAATGCACGTTGCTTTCGTCTTCACCGCGAATTCAACCTTTTGCTGCCACCCACAACCACAGCTCGGACGCACAACATCGAACACAAGCTTACGGCCATCAATAGTTTTAATTTCCGAATTTACCCTTTCATCAATTTCAGAACCTGTCCACACGCAATTCAAATATACCGAACCGGTCCCCGGTGCTGCGGCGGTGCTCATCAAATTCGAATATTCGCTCCTTGTCCCTTCTCCTCCTTCCCCTGCCGATGATTCTTCTTCGTTACATCTTACCGCCACCCAGCCATCTGATTCCCAAATTGCCCCGATAGAAGTTGCCAATTTACCAATCCTCGCCCTCGCAGAAGCTTCAAAATTCTCAACATCTGTATCATCTTCTTCGAATTCTGAGTTGACCCAGTCGAGCACGCAACGCGGAGATGGCTCCGTGATTGTTACATTCGGCGATGCAGATTGTAAAAATGGATGCTGTAACAGTTGATCGCAGCTCCATCTCTCACTTGGTTTTCTCCTAAAACATTTTTCAAGAAAATCATGCCCGAGGGCTGACAATTGAGACGGAAACCGAGGCATTTCGTTAGATAATCCGATTCGAGTCAGCGTGCGGGTACCGAAATCCCCCCAAGCCGGTTTTCCGGTGACCATCTCGATAACTGTGCAACCCAAAGACCAAACATCGCTTTCCGGTCCCTGGTATTCTCCTCGTACCACCTCCGGCGCCATCCACAGTGGACTCCCTCGTGGCAAAATCTTGACACCAATCATATCAGAGATCTTTCCCGCACACCCAAAATCGGCGAGTTTAGGAAAACCGGAACTCGAACTCATCAATATGTTCTTTCCTTTTACATCACAGTGTACGATTCCACTAGAATGCAGGTACCACAGAGCAGAGACGATACAGTACGTGTGTGATCGTAAAACCTTCTCGTCCACGTAAACATCCGTGGTTGTTGCCAGGTCAGATACGGTGCCACCTGGCAAGTACTCCATATGTAGGTTCCGGTACGAAGTGGTCGGAGCCTCGTATGTCACATCCTCGCCGAGATACTTGACAACGTACGGCGATGAAAGTGAGCGGAGAATTCTGATTTCGTTCTCTAAAGCCTCGATTTGCGATGGAGGACACGCTTTTCGATCGACTGACTTCACGGCAAAAACGTCGCCGTTTAACTTGTTGACTGCCACGTTCACAGCTCCAAAGGAGCCCTTGCCTATGCGTTTGCCCCTAACCCAAGAACTCATTGTGCTGTAATTATGTTGTGTTTCTTGAGAAGTGAAAATTTGATGGAGAAGAAGGAAGGTTGTATGGTTTGATCACTTTTTGAGGGCTCAGAAGGGGTGGTGCGTGTATATTTATGGGTAAAGTGTAGTTAAGTGCCTCGAATATTTGTATTTTTTTTTGGTGGTGACGCGGAATATAGAAATGGATAATTTGGAGAACGGTTTGTTGACTTCAATATAATTTGGGGCTAGAACTGGTTTTTCAGGTGTTGACGTAGTAGTAAAAGTCGAATAGATAGTGGGGGTGGTGAAAGGAAAGGATACTGGGTTTTATCCTTATCCAGGAAGACGAGGCATGTGGTGTTGATATGAGCCGTTGATGGTCGTGAGATCATGGAGTTTTTAAACGTGCAAGGTTTGTCCTTGTTTATGATTGTTTGGTTGGTATTTTAACATGTGGTTGTAATGGTAATAGTTTTGGAAAGGTTCGTGTCGTGTGAGCCAAATTTTGTTGCTTGGTAAGTGATGCGAGGGAGGGGGAGAATTAGTCGTGTTCGAGTGGTACTTCCTTCCAAGATCCATGATAAATGTGCTTCAATTCCACGTCTATTTTTACTATGTATTTAAATCATGTTATAATACAAAATGTATAAAAATGAATTTATATAAAATTAACCTAATCCATTATAATTTAAAAAATAAAAATTTTATTTTTATATATTTTTTTCATTTAAATTTTTCTGTGCATAAGTTTATATAAATAGTTAGTATAGATATTAATTCATATTAGATAGATAGATAGATATAGATATAGATAACTGTCCCACTTAAACATACATTTTAATTAAAAAGGTTAGTATTTTAAACATAAATTCATACTTAAGATTTTATTATGAAAATAAAAAAAATTAAAGAATTATTTTTTTCACATTAACTTAAAAAAAAATTATTTTTACTTTATTCTGAAGGATTTTGTTAAGGTGTGTGAAATCTTTAAAAAAATAATAAAGATATTTTCTTCTTTTTTTGTTAGAGAAGCTTTGCTTATTGAAGGATCCAAGTAATCATTGTCTACGAGGAGAATCACCTACTAATTAATCTGAATTGGTAAATTAGTATGTAAAATTGGATCGTGCAAGGTGCTACGAGTGGACGTGCAGACAGTGAATTGGAATCGAAAAGTACATACATCAATGAAGTGAAGTGCCATGGCGAGTTGGTTGGCAAAAAGGGACAAGGGCAAACAACTGGGCACGTCGACCATCACATGGAGTTAAGAGACAGTTTGGTTGGGCCAGGTAACTTTGAGCTAAACACTGGACTCAAAGCCATGCTGACATGGCATAAATCTGTAGGTCCACGTTTCAACAAGAAAGCCAGAATGGGGACGTCTCCATACCATTCGGACGATGCTTGTGCCTGGATCTTGTCCGAGTACGAGTTTTAAGTTGAAATCTGTTGACGACTTGACGTGCACGATAGTATTATTAATCTTTTGTTCATTTTATTGTAAAATTATAAAATAACTATTTAAATTTTAAAGAAAAGAAGAAAAAATAAAATACTTAATGCATGTTTGGCCCTTTCTTTTTTAGTATTTTTCAATCTCTTTGTATTAAAAATTGAATTAAACAAATAAAAATAAAAAGATTTTTTATAAAAATTTTTTTACATTTAAAGAATAAAAAATATCTTTTTAAAAAACACAGAAAGAGAAGCTTTCTCTTCTCTTCTTATTAAATGCACAGATAATTTTTATTTTATTCTAAAAATATTCTTCTTAACTCTTTCTTTCAAATATTTTACTTTAACTAAATTAAATATCCTTTATGATAATTTTAATAAAAAAAAAATTATTTTATTTATTATACCAAATAATTTTAAAAAAAAAATTTATCTTAATTTTTAAATTTATTTTTTGTAAGAGAAGTAAAAATCAGCTTTTAAATATTTAAAAAATTATCCCGAACATACTCTTAGCATTTTACTTAAGCCAGCTCCTCCATTTCTAAAGTTACATCCGATCTTTTAAACGATCACGATCGGAGCTTTCGTGAACTCATATTACCATTTCGGATGGTTCACAATTATTTATATTAGTTAAATAATAATAAAACAAATTCCACTCCTGAGCTAGGCCTAAATAATAAGAGCCAAGAATTAAGAATCAGAAACGTCATTATCTTTTGTAGCGAGAATAATAAAAGGCAATTTTGATATAAATTTTTTTAAAAAATAATGTTAAACATCTTATATTTGTAAATTTTTATATCAAATAATATAATAAGATTATTTACTACATTATTTAATAAATATTAAATTATGTAAAATAAAAGTATAAGATATTTAATATTTTTAATCTTTAAATATTTTAAAAATAAATCCAACAATAAGATCCAAATAATTATAATTCTAATGCTCCGCAACCTTTGAAGGTGATATACCAATTTTTAATTAATTATTTTATTAGTCTTAAAAGAATATTAAATGCTAAAATTTCACGGTGGCTGATTGTGAAAACTCCAACTACATATCGCTATTGCTCGACGTGTTATATTCAATTAATTGGAGTAATAATATTAATAGTGTAACATACATGAGGCATTGCATGCCACGTGTCATGTGTAGATGCTTACGTTATCACATTCCATGTAGGAAGACTTATACGACCTGAATTGGATAAGTTGGAACAATTTCTTCTATTATATAACAATTTCTTCTATTATATATTTTGTCAAAAACTGAAAGGAAACGGAAACCTCAATTGAGTTTTCTCAAAGAAAAAGAAAAGAAAAGAAAAGAAAAGAAAAAGAACCCTTGGGAATTGGGAGAAACCATTTTTTATTTGGCAGACAATGATTGAGTGCCGAATGATCTTTGTAAAGTGGTTGTCGTTTGCTCATCAAAGATCTTTTGTATTTTGTCTATCAAATTCAACCCAACCTCAATCTCTTGGATTCACTATTCATTTAAAGGAAATAAAAAAATTAAAATGGTCCAAAGTAGTAGAAAAATGAAACGGCGGCTCTCCAAATGTTGATTTTATAATTCTTCATTTAATTATATGGTGGCTTTTTTAATGTTCATTGTACGAGTTAAAGCATTTCCGTTGCCTTTAAAATTTCTGACGTATTTTAAAGAATATATTAAACAACCTTATCTTATTTTTTAATATTTATAATTTTTTTTAATAGGAAAATATCATTGGGTACTTTATATTATGTACGTTTCTCATTTGTTTTACTTTTGATAAATGATATAATTACGTGCTTGATAGAGAAAACGTGACAATTAATTATACTTAATTTAATTTGTCATAAATTAATAGCATTTCTATATGGCCAGTGGGTTGAATTTGTTGGAATTTTGAATGTAGTTTGTTACTTGGCAATGTTGGTGCCATTAGGACAAGAAAGCAACCATTGATCGGACGTCCGACAATTCAACGTGCATGAACGACAATGTTCCATATTTAGTGGTGGACATGCAAACCTCACAAAACCATTTTCAGCTTCTTCTTTTCCGAAGATCACGTGCATGCATGTATTCTGCAAATGTTGTGAATAAAATATGGCCGCGTTTTGTAAATTAATTAATTAATTAATTATGCCTAAACCCAAACTACAAAAATCTTTAATCTTTTCTTTTGCTTAAGTTTTTAGTAGGATAAACTATCGTCTTTTCTTTATTTTTTAAAATAATATTCCAACACTTCTTACTTTTTTTTTCTTTTCTTGTTTTTAATACTCAACTCTCTTTGAAATAATTGTATTATCATCACTTTCAATGTTTTACTGGAGAGGGCTTGAATACTTTTTCAAAATATGGAAAAAAAATGATAATTTACCCTTTTTAATCTTATATGAAATGACTAGTTGAAAAACATTCTAATTAATTTCCAGACACATTCCAAAACAATTTAAACTTGGATAATTCAATTTTATTTAAAGCAAAAAGAACTTTTTTTTGTGCTTGTATTGTTTGTTTTATTTTTATCTACTTTATTGAAGTCCGTCACATAATCTGTGTTGCGGTAACGCGTAATTGGTTAAAGGCTTTCATAGGAAGCATCCGTGTTTTGGCGATAGCCGAACAAGAAAAGCAAAATCCCTGTGACACAGAACATGACACAAAATCACCTCGAATCCAACCCACCCAAGTTTCCAAGCAACTTCTTGGAAGAAAGCCCACAAGCATTATTGCAACGTGTGATGTGGGAATAAGCACAAGCAATTGGCCTGATTCGTATGCATGAAATTTACATTATTTTTTTTTCGGTCAATAACATTTTGGTAGACAGCTTATAATGTTGTTGTTTTATGTAGGTTTCCACCTTCTTGCGATTCTATTCTTATTGTTATTTTATTTTATGGTGTTGAAAATGAGCGCAATTCAATGGACATAAAGTGTGATGTAATATACAAACGTCTTTAATGAGATCCATTTTGCAATCTACCAAGAGTTCTAAAATTAGTTAAAAAATTGATAATAAATATTCTAAAAAGAGAATTGAAAATTTTATATATTTGATAAAAGATCCATAAACAAATTTTAAATCCTCTATTTATAATCAAAGCTTAAGATTTTATATAATTACAAATATATCCTTCAAATATAAAGAAAATAAATTCGAGTAAGGGCGAAAACGAAAATTCATGTAAAGTTAGATGTTAAGGTTTTATGTAATTATAAATATATCCTTCAAATATATAAAGAAAAAAAATTTGAACAAGGGCAAAAATGAAAATTCATGTAAAGTAAGATGTTAAATCTGATGTTGGATACGTTAAGAAAAATTCTTATACATGTTTAGTTTACATATTTGGCTTTCGACATGTTACATCCTTGTATCTGGCGTTGCCGCGTTGGATAACTCTAGTCAGGCTCCAAATGTGGCTTGTTCTTCTTTCACTTTCATACCTACTTGCTTTTGGCATCAGATATCTTTCATATAAATGCCGAATATGCTCTACCTTTGAAGCCCTATGTCATTCTCCTTTACTTGCAAGAAACTAAAGATCGAGTTTTTTGTGACTTTAAAACTCAACCCTTCAAGGACTTCACTAATCCTTAAGATCCTCGTATTGGTAATAATCTTGGCCCCCATATTAAATTTATCCTCATCTTCATTATCAATTTATCATCCATACCTAGTGCACTCAAATAGTAAAACTTACTAATATATCAATCATATTTTCTAGACGTTAATTCATTAAGGTTAGCTTCAATCCTTACCAATTCTGTCTCCATTCGAGTTAAGCGGATTATATGTATCATACATAGCCCCTTGAAACCTCTAATAATAGCGAAAATAAAATGTTCTCTGTCTCTCATAGACTTTCACCTGAAGTATAACCCAAATCTAAAATTATAAATCTTACAATGTTGACCTTTAGATGTTATGCAAGAAACCCAATCAATCAAAATATTATTGTAAACACCTACCTTCCATTCATTTTCTATAAAAAGATCCAATACTTTGATACTCAAAATATTTTGCAATGGCACCTTCGAGCAAACATATGTTATCCCAAACAATGAAGTTAAATACTTTGTTCATGGTTGATCCGAGAGTATTAGGAACATTACCTAAACTGATTCGCACATCTAGCCAATTGCACAAGTTATCTTCGATCTTGGAGTATATCTTGACAATCCAAAGGTCATCTCCAATTTCATATTAGCCAATATAATCTAGTAGCTTGACTGCAAGTAAGTTTACACTCTATAAAATCTCTATACAATTGAACAACCTTGCCTTAATCATGTTTTATTCACCTAAGGACTGTAAGTGATCCATAATCCAAAATGGTTTGAGACCAACAACCCCTAAAAAGTGAAGTTTAGCTCTCAATACCAAACTTTAATCAAACTGGATGTTGTGCATTGAAAGTGACTCTCTTAAAATCATTGCCTAAAACCTAGTCAACAATGAGTTAACAGGGTTCAAATTATACTCCCTTGCCTTAGTGAATGACTCATCGCTATTAATAAAATCACCTCTTTGATCCCCATGGGTTCTTCTTGAATTTCTTCACCCAAAATTATCTTTATCAAGAATGTCTCACATTCCACTTTTAGAGTAACCTTGGGCCCTGACTTATTAACATATATAGTAAAGTGTAGCAAACTCAACCTTTTATAATTGATATATATTTTTCTTGCACAAATGCTTGGCATTGATGTCAAATTGATAATGTCTACCAAGTAACAATGACAAGCATCCATATCCAACAAATTGCAATAAACCTCATTATGATATCTTCTAACGGAGAATCTAATTCTAAAATCCTTGGAATAATTGCTAGGAAAATCTCTCCAAAATTTTAAAATCTTATTACCCCTTTCACTGATGATAGTTTTGGCTTTTAAAGCTATATTCCTAACCTCCACCACACTCCAATTCATCTTGTATTCCTAGTTTCAACTCCCCTAAGTACTTAGCAACTTTTTGGTTCTCTGATTTGTCCAATTAATCTATACTTATTTATAGATTTTTGCTCTTATCTATACTTTTAGTATTGCATGAATAAATATTATTTATAATCAAGCAATAAAAGTTTAGCCCTTATTAATTGTCTTATTTAGTGTCACGTATAGATCTGCGATCTTTCCTTTCACACCTACTATCGTGGAATCTATCCCACATGTTATTCCTCCTTTAAAATATGCAATCTACCAATTTCACCTTATGGTCTTCTAGTATCTTTATATACTCACAAAACTTATTAACTTTAGACAACTAATCCCAAAATCTCTTAATATCCAAACAACTATCAAAAGTCGATAAATCTATCTTTAAATAAAAATCTTCTGACTCTTAATTAATTGCATAATTTAGTATAATTCTACTATTATAGCCACCTCAGTCATAACCTTGAACGTCCCTTAAAGTTTTTCAATAGCCCATATATCGAGCGTATCCTCTATTTTTATTATCTGAATCATCTTCGTAGATTGGCTTACGAATGATAAAAATATGTCTTTACATAAATCAATCACTGGTAAACTCCCAGTCATCACCATCTACGACTTCTGACTCCCTATTTATGCTCACCTAAAGGGTGTTTAAGCTTTATCATATCCCTGCTAAAATTTCTTCTACAACAACAAATTGATCATCCAAAATATTTATATATCTCTCGAATCATTCAAACTTAACCAATGCCCTTGCTTCTTACTCTCTAATGTTGGAATCGTTGTCTCTTGCTTCATCTGTCATGCTATTAAGATTACACATTCTTACTCGAATACTATATTAATGTAGTGTATAAACGTGTTTAACAAATTTAACATAAGATTAAGTCTCGAGCAATCTTGAAATTCATCAAGAAATTGATAAAAACTCTGAAAAGGGAATTAAAAATTTTATAGATTTGATAAAAGATCTATAAACAAATTTTAAACCCTATATGTATAGTCAAAATCTAGGATTTTGAGTAATTACAAACATGTCTTTCAAATACATAAAGAAAACAAATTTGAACAAAGGAAAAATCAAAATTTAGGTAAGGTAATATGTTAAGTCTAACATCGGATACCTACACATCAGGTGTTAGACATGTTCAAAAAAATTCTCATATATTTTTGGTTCACATATTTGGTACCAAACATGTTCCCTCCTTGTATTTCGAAATTGAACATAGTTTGTTCTTTCTTCACCCCCACATCTACTTGCATCCGGCACCGAATCTCTCTCATATGGGTGTTGGATGTACTCTACCTCTTGAAGTCCCACGTCAAAGTGACAAGAAATATAGGATTCTTGTGCTTTGTTATGGCATGATGTTGGTAGTAGCTTAAGTAGGGGCAGTGTTCGACAGCTTAACTTCATCTTATATACTCTTCATATTAATAAGGCAACATAATCAGTTACTCATTTCTTTTTTCAATCTATTCTCTGTAATTTTATATCCTTAATTTTCTGTCAATTAGTGATTGTGATTTGTATTTTTCCTTTTCTATTTTGAGCAACTTTATTCATCTTTCGTGTATTTAAAGATTGGGATTGCAATGGAATAAGAAGAAACCATTTCATCAAATTCTCTAAACCTTTTTATGGTATCAGAGCCTTTCTTACTCAAACGAGTTTTCATCTAATTTTTTTCAGTGCCATCACTCTTTGTTACCATGACCACCAACGAGACTTCAGCAACCAATTTGGTTGTGCAAACTCCAGCCTTTGCCTCGACCACGTCTAGCCATAACATGATTAATCCGATAACTCAAGGTGGACAGCTCATCACCATTAATCCAGCCACTTAGCTTCCTATCAAATTAACTAGTAGCAACAATTATATGACATGAAAGGCACTACACGATCTTCTCTTTTTAGGGCATGATCTCACCTCATACATTGATAAAACTTTCGCTTGCCTACCAATCATAGATCCTAAACGAAAAACTTGGCTTCGTCAAGACGGACTCATCCGACATGCTATCATGGCATCTGTTGATCCTACTATTGCACCTCTGATTGCCACAGTGCCCACCGCTTATGCTGTTTGGACGAAACTTGGTCAACAATATGCAAACAAGTCTAATCCTGAGTTTATGGCCTTCAAGACTCTGTTGCTCGTCTTACCAAAGGTACCAAGCCAATAGCCCAATATCTCAATGAAATCCGTTTTATTGCAGATGAACTTGCCATTGTGATGCTCCAATCAGCGACTCAATCCTTGTCATCAATATTCTTAGTGGCCTAGGTTCCGAGTACAATGATATCAGTACTGCTCTATACAACCAACGATCTAACAATCAGAATCGCAACCAGCAACGCTTGAATTACCATAATAATTGAAAGAACTCATCATCTTCCACCACCGACAACAACAACTGGTCTCGACCCTCTTCAAATGATAACTTCACTCGGTAATTCTATTGGCGTCATTCAACATCCAATAACAACAATAGGCTATGTGTTCAATGTCAATTATACAAGAAATTTGGACACACTGCTCGGGTTTGTCGGTCACGCTCTCACAATCATGAAGATGTCCCTCATGCCAATTACTCTGCACATCAACCTTCTACTCATGCCAATTGTGTCACACCCCGACCCTAGTCGACCACATGATAATCGTCGCGAATCCCAAAAATACATCCTATTACTTAGAATGTACTCCTAGAATCCGCAAGGCATTAGTACCTGTTTTCAAACTCATTAATCAAAATTAAAACAGAATATAGAAAATGGAAGATTTTCAATCACATAAATATCAGTCTCTGTATTTTACAAAATACAATACCAAATATTTTTATTACAATCATTTTCTAGGCAGAGGACCATAATGCAAAAACCTAAGTCGAGTACCTGAAAACTTGCTGAAGCACACTTCAGCTACGCTATGCCATACCCGACTATACTATCCTGAAATAAGAAAGTGAGGGGTGAGTGTTTGAAAAATACTCAGTGAGTAGACAGAAAAACAAACAGAGATCAGAGATCTGTGGATCGATTACGATAAATCCTCGTAATCATAAATCCACTTATAGTGACATGTGGCATCGTATGCATGACTAGAAAATCAATATCACATCAAATATGTATAACCCCTCGGTCTATAGGATCCCACCCACTCTATCTGAGCTGTATGGCCGATCTACAATCCTGGTTGGGGATGTGTGCTTATGTATGATATCCCTCGGTCTATAAGATCCCATCCACTCCCCTCAGAGCTGTATGGCTGATCCGCAACCCTAGTTGGGATACAGAATAAGAAGGTTAGCATGCTTTAACCTGGACATGTGGATTCCACCCATCCTATCTTGGACTGTATGGCCAATCCACATTTCGAGGACTATTGGATTCCACCCACTGTCTGAGAGCTGTATGGTCAATCCTCACCCATATAGTCATTAGTATGGCACACTAAATCATAACTTAAAATAATCGGTCCATCAGCGCAATTCAAATAACTAGTGGCATATAAGGCCAAAACCCATCAGTGGCTCCCAAGGCCAAAACAATGCTATGGCTCACAAGGCCAAATAATATAGTGACACATAAGACCAAAATCAAAATTTGTGGCTCATAAGGCCAAAACAACTAGCATGCCACCCCGGCCATAATGTATATTCCATGATGCCACATTCACATGCATACATAACATTGGCCTAAGGCCTCATCTCATAATATCAATATATGCAATAGGCCTCCGGCCTCACATCACAATATCAATACATACAAAAGGCCTCTGGCCTCACATCATGGCAATGTAGGTTTCACATTCAAACCTATCTCTATCACAAACAAGGGGCCAACTCGGCCACCACACAACATACATCCAATGCTTCCTCATTTCAGTCACATATACATATCTACATGCTATCCTCTAGCATTATATTCATTCACAAATAACAATAAATTAGTCAAAGGGAAAGAACGTGTCCACTCATTATCCTGAGGTGGGAAACCACCCTCTCGATGTCCTCTTCGTGGCGGAGATCCTCTCATCTCGATGATGGTAGAAGTGTTCTGAGTCCTTCTTTGCTCGATTTCCCTACTCATTTACTGTTCACTATCATCTTTTCTTCGTGATTCCTTATGAATTGTCGTGTGAAACATCGATCAAAGGGGATTTCTGGGTTCTAGTGTTGATTCTCTGTTTATCGAAACTGGAATGGCAAAGTTTCATGGAGAAATGGGGGAGATCAGCTCACTGGCATGAAAGAGTGTATTTTTGCTGTTTCTGGTAGAGAGAGAAGCAAAAAATTTGAAAATGGGGAAGACGACCTATCCCTGAGCATATATGTTGTAAAATCTCCAAAAGTGTCGATACATTTCAGAACGTATCGATACCTTTGGCATTTCCCCTGCAACGTATCGATAAGTTTGCCCTAACGTATTGATACCTTTGGCCAGAACACTGTTCACAAGTATTCAGGGTGTCGATACCTTTCGTCGCAAACAGGCTTCATCACCGTCACCAACGTCTCGATACTCTTGCCAATTTATCGACACGTTTGGCATAATTCATTGTTCATCAAGCTCTCAAGGTGTCGATACCTTTCACCCAACGTATCAATACCCTAGCCCCAACATTAAACTTATCGATACCTTCCTCAAAGGTGTCGATACCATTGACCTCAACCTCAACATATCGATACCTTTGCTTCTGGTCCTCCTTCCGAGGACTACAACTTCAATTGGCCATAACTTTTAGCTCGGATATCTGCTCGGAGCCCATAATATATCAATGCGAAGCTCTCAACAAACTCTAAAAAAATAACTTTTTCTTAGTTAGAGATGATTTTGGGGTCAAAAATCCAGATCTTTCTCATAAGCTCATATCCTACACCATAATCTTATCCATGACATATTCATCAAGTTTTATACCCTCTCGTACATAACCTAAACACGAAGACATGCACAAACACTCTTGAGGGATTTACTATTATGTCCATAATACTAAGGGATAGGTTTCACATTGATAACTTAAATCTTCTAGCTTCAAACTCTCTCTAAACAATTCTAATAAAAAAAGATAGATTTCTGAAACATCTTACATGTTCTTATATTAGGCCTGTAAATCATCACTTAGAGATATTAATAATATGATCTTATTTTAAGATTATCTTTCTTTTATATTTGAAAGTTCTCTCTCTCTTAAGATGAAGAATGATGAAAAGGTCTTGGGTGTTAGTCCATGAAGAACATACTCAAGTTTTTTTAAATTCAAACCAGACTTTAAAGTTAGGTTTAATAAGCCGTGAGTATCCAAGATTTTAAGAAGAGGGTTAGATATTTTTGGTGTATCACGAGATTAAGTTTTGTTTGTTATTTAATCTGTAAAAAGAGGAATACATCAGTATATATTTTTTTAAATATCAAACTATTTAGTTTTAAACTTTAAATTCAATGGTACTCTCACTACTTGATTTAAATCTCATACTCCTTTAAATAGGAAAATCTTTTGTAGGTAAACAAGATCTCATTAAACTCACTGAACTTCACCTAACAGTTATTGATTCAATAAGCCTAACAAGTTAAAAAACCCTTACTATTTGTAATCCCTTACAAGATATGATTAATACACCTATAAATTTCAGACACCTCACTTAAACATTATTGGTGCTTCAATCTATTTAATCTAAACCCAATGTCCTTTCTTACACCAATATACAATCACACCCTTTACCTAACAATTAGTAATAGCCTAACATATACAATGAATAACAAGTCACATAGATTATGCTAACCTGTGAGGGAACTCACCTAATAGTTATTGGGTTACCCCATCAAAAATAGCTAAACCTACTAATTACATTGGAAGATTTAAACCTAATATTATGAAGGGAAATTTACCTTTTATGTCTCTTTATACATCATTATATATTTATTAATCAAATCAATATAACAAATTAATAATTTAACATATTTATTAAGGTTTTTAAATTGATATAATATCAATTAATAATATTTAATTACTCCTACTAAAATTCTAATAATTCTTTAAAGGAATAATTATTATTGTTCAATAACAATATGTTAATCAAATTAATAGGGTTTGAGAGTTTTAATTAATAAATTATGAATAACCTTTACTCATAACTTATTATTATTTGTTGTGCCTATTTTAATAAATGGCATTTAGATTTCTATTGAGCAAATCTAAAATTTCCCTTAGACAAACCCAATTTTAGTTGATTTTGGTTAATGCACCATTAAGAACCTAAAAGAATCGACTTTGTATGCTCAAAATGTACAAAGGAGTCGAGCTGTTATATTTCAATACCTGGGCCTCAGGGTGTCGATACCTTAACCTGAGTTCCGATACCTTAGCCAATAGATGTCAATTATATATGTTCAGAACGTACAAAGTTGTTGATACTTCTCCACGTGTTTTGATATATTGGCCTTAGGGTTTTGACACCTTTCTTCCAAGGTGTCGATACCTCTTGACCTGGTTTCCAAACATCGATATATCTTATAGATGTGTCGAAACTCATCATATGCATTTTGATACCTTTAATACTTTTAAGCCAAAAATATGATCCCTATGTATCTATATCGACCATTTCAACAAATTGAAATCTATGCTAACATTTAATAATCAATATTATCGTCATATTATCACATCATTATGCATCAAAAACACAAAACATCATATTCATTAAATCATAATTTCAACCAAAATCGTAACTGTCGTACATGTGGTCCAATTAACAACAAACAACATGCATATAAATTCAAAGTTTTTTATATCAAAGTAACCTGGCTCTGATACCATTTTGAAGAAGGGATAAGAAAATGATTTCCTTCTCCCGTATGCCTGTTCCAGGGCTATGACCATCACATAGACATGGATAAAAGCCATCGAAAGATCGTTTGCTAATAATGTGAAAAACTTTGAAATTTTAACAAATTAAAACATGTTCAAATATATATGCTAAAATAAAATGATATTACATACCACTCCATTTGTTATCTGAAAAGTTAAACCGTTTTCAGCTGTCTCTAGGTATGTCCACACACTGGCTTGTTAATGATAGTTTCAGATTATTGATTGGCAGACCAACTTGATAATCCAATCCTCTTAATCGAAACTTCTCTAAGCTTGAATCAATTTCCTACCCTTAGGAAATTTTCTTGATATATCAAGAAAAATGAAATCTATGGAGATCAAATCTCTTTTCTTTCTCTGTCTTATGAATTTCTAGTGAAGAAAACAAAAATCCTTTTCTTTTCCCTCTCTAGAAGTTAGATAATAATCATCAAATAATCAAGTATCATCTTTTCCAAAATGGGTCTCTTCTTTTATTTATAATGTAATAATTACATTTATTAATTTCTTATTTGTAAAATTCAAAATTCATCAAATTCAATTGACCAAAGAAGAAATACTTTTGTACTTATCAACTAATTGAAATTACAAAAAAATTAGAATAAATCTCCATCATTTATCAAGCTAAGGATGAACACAATGATGACACTTGTCAAAGACTTTTGATTCATAATCATTACAAGTCAAACTTTGACAAGATTCTGATATTTGGCCAACATCAAATGATGTCAAGTGTCATGCTTTCCCTCATTTAAATATTATTATCAAATAATAATACATTTTATTCATCATACGCAAATTAGTCCTTAATCATGTATAAATCATATTTACAATATATCATATACCATTGAAATAATTTTATAATCGATGAGTGCTACCATGTTCTTATCGATAAAATTTATTCTGTACCAATAAAGAATAAAATTATCTTTTGATCAACTTATCAAAGAAATTTAATATTTTGTAAATATGAAATATCTATCATTAGTTTCTTGACTATCGTATGTGACCTCCTAAGTTCATCGTGAATTAGATATGAGCATAATATAAACCCCTTTATATAACTACGATATAATTCTTCATAATTGAAATTTTCAATGATTATGAGTGATCTTTAACAAGAAATAATAATCCCCATAACACAAAGAATGTAATTTGGGATAAACTTATATAATTACACTTATATGTATTAAAGTTTATCTACTGTCGACTTTTGATCGAGTGTAGGCCATGAAATCATCATACCCCTAACTCAATCATAGAATTAGAATCTTGATCATATACGAGATCTGCATGTTTGTAAAACACCTTTTTGAAACTTGTATTCTCTGATCAAATATTTTAATCCTTACATACGACAGTCCTTCCTATGATCTCAAGCTCCAATATCTAAGCTAGCAAATTCTATCTTGATCACTACCTGTCCTCATATATTAAGAACAAAATGTCATCAAACGTTTTTCACTAGGGGTGACTAGCCTAGTGTAATATATATAAGTAAACAATGTGTCTCACTATAAAGAGCAGTCATGATATTTCAGGTTAAAGAACTAATGGTACATTAGTATAGTTGTATGACGAATCATTGACAGCGGATATTCACTCATACTATTCATCATGTTTGGCCACATTCAATAATATATTTTCTAACATATTACCTATAACATGAATCCAATCAACCAATTATTAATATCCAATACTAATACTTGATAGTATTAAAATCTGTCAGTCATGTAATGTTATTATCCCTTATAACATTACTTTAACTAGGAATCTTTTTTGATGTATTCAAATCAAAATTCTATACTCATAATTACAACATCTTATAGATAGAATTTTGACGTGTAATATATCATAGGATATCATTTTGTATTTTATAAAAATAATAAAGCACAACTGAACAAAATACAAAATTATAATACGTTTTATTTTATTTATTGTAAACAACTTTACAATTAATTATAAAAAAATATTTATAAAGGATGATATCCCTGAATCATGTAACACGATTAGATATAGGGTATATCTCTAACAGTATTTTTTTATATGACATTAATTTTTATGTTTAGTATTAACATGTTTATATAGGAGTTACAGTGTCATCTCTTAATAATAAATAACAAGTGATATATTTTAAAATACCTTTATTTGATTATTAAAAAAAAGAGTTTTATCCATTAGTAATAATTTTTCTTTGTATATTTTTTTAAATATGTCATATAGAATTTTGAGGATAAAATTCTTTTTAAAGGGGAAGGAATTATGAGCCCTATTTCTTAAGCATATGGGTATTATGATAATTTTTTTTATACATATGTATGCATGTCATTATATATAGTTCAGGCATTGGAGAGTTTGCCATTTTGAATTCTATTATAGAATAGGTGTATGATGTTGAATGACTATATAGTAAAAAAAATTAAATTTTTTACTTTAAAATTGATTTCAATTAAAAAATAGTTCTATCATTTTTGTAAAGCTCAAAAAGATATTTTTGTTGATATATTATGAGCTCCGTGAGGATGTCCAGATTATAAGTTATGAGTCTTAGAAGTAGTAGCCATTAATTGATAAAAAAAGAGGGCGAGTATTGATACACATGAATGAAAGTATCGATACATTGTATATAGGGTCGTGAGTATTGATACATAACTAAAAAGTATCAATACTTTGTTTTTGAAGATTAAGAGTATCGATACATCATAGAAGGTATCGATACTTGGACACTTAAGCTTCATTACATTGTGCACAAGGCTAAAGATACCAACACATCAGAGAGAAAGTATATATAG